>FQSS02000759.1:0-24087 GCA_900128795.2 Malbranchea cinnamomea | reverse complement strand
GGTCACCTCACCTTTCCAGTATGTACAGGAACTTTTTTTTCCTAGCAGGAGCGTAGGTGGGTTATCACACTGGATTCGATTTTTGTACACCGCTCAACTCGTTCCCGTCTTCTCCACCCCTTCCATTCCATCGTTTGCCACCCCAGAGTTACCATCAGTGCCTCCAGCGTCCTCCTCAGCCACTGCAGCCCTTTCTAGCAATAGTTTCACCACCCTCGTCCCTTCCGTCCCCGGGGGAGCAGAAGACGCCGACTCTTCTGCGCTCTCGCCCTCCTGTTCGGAAGGAGTATCATCATTCCCTTGCCTTGACCATTGAGCTCTCTCCGCGAGAAATGCGGCGTCATGGCCAGCGTCATTCTTGATGTTGACGTCCGCACCCGCATCCACGAGCGCCTTCACGCAATCAAAGTGGGTATTGATAGCGGCCCAGTGCAACGGCGTGCTTCCGGAGTTGTTCCGGTGATTGACGAGGCGTGAGAGAGGTGCAGACGTCGTCCCATTCACGCTGTTGCTAGCCGAGGCCGACTCGGCGCTAAGGGACTCAAGTAGATATTTCAAAATTTCTATGAATACACCAGTTTAGCAAGGCAAATCCGGACCAATCTGTCAGGAAATTTGGTTTGGGACCAGCTCATACCAACATTTCCATTCGCCGCTGGCCAATGGAGAAGACATGCTCCGGTTCCGCCCTCAGCTTCGTCCTCATTATCAATTGCGGATTCTATTATGGCAGCAGGCGACGTGTTGTTCTCTTGACTGAGCCTTGTTATATCTGCTCTCAGAGACTCGATATCTCCAACCCGAGCAGAGTATATCAGATCATCAATGGCCTCAAACGAAAGAGCAACTGGAACTGGAGGTGCTGCCGCCATCTTGGAACGGCCCTATTTGTAACGCTCTGCAAAATGATGGGAAAACTAGTCGCGACGGTTTCGACTATGTTGTCCGTGTATTTTCCCTCGTCCTGCCGAACATCTAGTGTTCGAGTAACTCCTAAAGTTCTTATATTAGCTGTGAAAATAAGTGAGTATACACCTGTGGCATCAAGGTGTAGTTTCTCTTTCAAAAACCCAAACATTGCAAAAGGGTATCAAATAAACAATTGTACTAATCCTTCTCAAGCAGAAAGCACCGAGATAGCCTCTAGACATTAGATATGTTGGACCAACTAACAGAACTGTGAAAGATAGCAAAGTTAAAGTTAAATAAAGCTCAATGAAACATGATCAATTCTCCATTTAGCATACTCCGGGAAAATATAATAGTAGTACACATACTATTTCAAAGAGAAACTGCAACAGTGGTTTTCAAGTTGTCTTACCGCCCGAGTTGGTGTTTATATTTAACCACTGCACCCAATATAGTGCTTTGACAAAAGTCAACAGGACCGTAACTTTTCAAAATAGATATGAACCACACAATTTCTGTTAAGAAACAAAAATACTACTAGTATGTAGTAGTGCGCTTTGGGATTCTCATAAGTTCGACAGGTAAAGTTCGAGATTTTTCAATGATAGCCTTAAATCATGTGACTTCTTTTGGCGGCTGTCGTTCGAGACAGATTGGGCATCAATTGCGATGACACAGTGGCAGTACATCACAGAGTAGTTTGGAGATTTTTTTTTTCTGGAGTGAGCTATATCATACCTACTGTCCGTGCTCTTCCTCACCACTGGCTGAAAACCCTTTGGCATGTGTTGTTACAGCAAAAAGCCGCTCCTGATCAATAGTAGTGGTACTAGTATTGACATCCTACTATGAAGTCTCCAGCCGCCATCAGCATGATCACAGATGGCGCAGGATTGAGACTGAATTGCCAGAGCACAGGCGCTATAAGATTTTGATATTGTACATGCAAAACAACCCTCAGTATATAACCTCCAACGCCAGGTATATGCCCAAAGCTTGCATCCAAAGTTTCCGGACCCAGAAAAATATATACAACAGGACAAGAAGATTTGCCGAAATCTCTTCAATCTCTCAGCCAAGCTCTTCGCTTTTCCTCTTTTTTTTCCCTCCTCTTCTCTTTGAACGCCTTGAGCTCCTTCTTGGTCAACTTCTTCCCGCTTCTTTCAGCCTTTAAACTCCTCCCATCATGGCTGTTGGCAGCAGCATCAACATCGAAATATGCATTCAGTTGCCGCCGCGCCCTGTTCTCGGAACTGAAATACTCAGGTCCCCGCCAGGCTGGCTGCCATTTGCCCGTGAAACGGTTAAACGTGCCAGTGGCTGTGTGGATGTAATTTGGGTCAATGGAGGCGTTTAAGGTAGCGGTATCTTCTCCCTGAGACTGTGCATACCACGCGTTTGGGTCGTAGTCGCCATGAATAGCAGGGTCATATCCGCCTGCCACTCGAGAGCGGGGTTGATCGCCAGTGTTGCCGTTCTGATTGGGTTGGTAGTCTGGTACCCGCGGGTTCTCCCACTGTGACACTCCAGTGAAGCGGTTATAAAAGTAATAAGCTTGTGAAGATTCATCCCATATTGCTTCCCAGCCATCATCCTCCTGGCCTGGTATAGGTTCATGAGGTAGCGGAGGAGCCTCCTCATCTGGTAACGGTGGAGCAGATGTCTGCCCTTCTTCTCCTTCATCATCTTCTTCTTTCTCCTGCTCATTAGCCTGCCCTTCCGTTGACTCGTGAGCTCCCTTCGGCGAGTCAGCGTGTCCCTTTCCCTTTTCCTCGTCCTCCGTGTTCTCCTCCGATTGCTTTTCCGGTGGTTCTGATACTTCTTTCGATCGAGGTAGGTCTTGAATCGGTGAGGTAACTTCAGATGCAGTCTCAGCCATTTCGTATTAGTAAAACTCTTAACCGATCTGAACAGAAAAAAGAATGTGATTTAATCAGATATAACAATAACTAATAGAATTGGTTATGAAGACTGAAATAGTAGTTTGTTGCTCCGTGACAGAGCAGTGGAAGGTGTTTGCCTTGTTTGACTACAGGGCACTTGACCATTTCTGGAAACAATTGTAATTAGTAATCACCCAGTTAGTCGTCATGTGACCATTTGGAGTACTAAGTTTCTATAACGAATGCAGTGCTACAACTGTAGTAAATGTAATAGATGTTAATTCGAATAAATATTCTATCTCTAGCATTCTTGCTCAATAAATCCGCTTCTTCGGTGGAACACTAGGGCATTCATTTTCATCCAGTGTGCGGAAAATAACGTTTCTGTAGCCAACCTGGACTGGTTCTCCCTCTCTCAACTGCCAGGACAGGCTGTGCTTCAGAAACCGCTCATCGTCTCTTTCAGGGAAGTCCTCTCTTGCATGACTTCCTCGGCTTTCCTTTCTCTCAATTGCACTCTTTGCTGTCTGTGCAGCACAAGTAAGCAAGTTCCGCATCTCGAGAGTTTCAACCAGGTCTGAGTTCCAGATCAAAGATTTATCTTTGACGCAGAGATCGTTTTTGAACTGCTCTTCCACCTTTCGAACTCGCGCTACACCAGAGGCAAGGGAATCCTCCATACGGAAGACAGCCACGTCGGACTGCATTGCTTTTTGCATGTCCAGTCGCAACTCGGCTGTTAGCTTGCTGCCGTCAGATCTTCGGATTCTTTCCATATCGGCAAATGACGACATTCCAACGTCTGGTGGTGCCGGTACATGCGGCATGCCCTTTTCGTTGTTTTCTGCAATATGCTGGGCACTTGCTCTGCCAAATACCGCGAGGTCAAGGAGAGAATTCGCCCCCAACCGGTTTGCGCCATGGACACTGACACATGCTGTTTCGCCAATTGCATAGAGGCCGGGAACTGTCTTTTCAGCACCGTTTGCTGTGTCGACATCCAGCACTTGGCCCTTATAGTTGGTTGGAATGCCACCCATGCAGTAGTGCACTGTTGGCAGGACTGGAATAGGCTCCCTCGTGATGTCAATCCCTGCGAAGATTGATGCCGTCTCTGCTATTCCAGGTAGCCGTTCCAAAATCAATTCTTTCGGCAGATGGGATAGTTGAAGATAGATATGGTCTTTCTCTGGGCCGACTCCTCGCCCTTCACGGATTTCCATGTTCATAGATCGAGCAACGACGTCTCGACTAGCAAGGTCTTTGGCCGTTGGTGCATAGCGCTCCATGAACCGCTCACCTTCTGAATTCAACAGATATCCGCCTTCGCCTCGGGCACCTTCGGTAATTAAGACTCCTGCTCCATATATACCGCTCGGATGGAATTGCACGAATTCCATATCTTGCAGCGGAAGGCCAGCTCTTGACGCCATGGCGCATCCATCACCCGTGCTTGTATGAGCTGAAGTGCAGGAGAAGTATGCTCTTCCGTATCCTCCAGTCGCTATAGTCAATGGGTAAGTCTATGCTGCGTACCCAAATCTAAGCTCTGATGCATACCTAGGATAGTGTTCCTGCTGAAAAAACGATGCAGAGTCCCCGTTTCCATGTCCAAGGCAGTGACACCAATGCAAGTGCCATCTACCATCATCAAGTCCAGGACAAAAAACTCGATAAAAAACTTACAATCGTGCTACAGATGACTCTGGTTAATCCCTGTGAAGCCATCCTCACCGGCAATACTCTCACTAACCTTTAGAGACTGCCCATATAACGTATGGAGCATGGCGTGCCCCGTTCTGTCGGCTACACACGCGGTTCTATATGCTTGACCACCTGTCCCGTACTTCAGGGACTGTCCACCAATAGGGCGCTTTATCAAAGCAGATCGTCAGCTGCATGCTCTGTTCGGCCTGGAAGAATGCGGAAGTTTAATCTGGCAAACCTGGTATATCTTTCCATCTGCTGTTCGCGAAAATGGCATCCCGTAATTTTCAAGCTCAATAATGGTTCGGGGAGCCTCCTTGCACATGTAGTGCTGATGGACTGTCAGGATGATCTGCATACATCTGCTTGGGACTATTGTGACGTACGATCGCATCTTGATCTCCCAACCAATCGGACCCCTTTACGGTGTCATACATGTGCCATCGCCAGTCGTCTTCGGTCATATTCCCCAGTGCAGCATTGATGCCACCTTGGGCGGCCACAGTATGGGATCTGGTCGGGAACTGCGCCCTTTTGTAAGCTATCCAAGCCTGTCATATTGAGTCGATGATCGGCTGATGTGAGCTGACCAATTTCGATAGACATGCTGTTTCCAAACCGCTCTCTGCCAGTCCAACGGCGGCCATAAGCCCAGCTCCTCCGGCACCAACGACGATAGCGCTTGAACACATGTAACATGTTAGACTCTACCATTTCGCTTCTCCAAGATGTACGGAGGTCAAAACGCACTCATATCTGTGGTCTATTATATTTTGATCTGGAATTTCGCTGCTGGTACCTCGCGAAACGTTCTCTACTGCGCGTAGAACCGTTGTGGAGGCGAAATTCCTCCTACTTGTCCTGTTCACATGTATGCCTATTTGCGTGAGAGTATGGCGAGAAGAGCTGAATTGCGGAGCGCTTGTTCGAACGAGAAACGAGGATCTGAGGTTGAATTTAGCTCGCGAAAGACGAGAATTGAGACAAGATAGCCTCGATGCCATTGTAGCAGGTCTTCGCGCCCAGCGTATCAAATCTCGGGCGTTCTCGATATACTTATGGCTGTGCTATAGCATACTATGATCAAACTGTACCGTGGTCCACGTTGAAAGCGACCTGCGTATACAGATGACTTTAGTAACTTGTCGCCATTCGGGGCCTTCCTATTACAACCCTCCAAGCAATGCCAAATGTCGAATTGTCTGTGCATCACCAAGCCATGATGGGTTGAGACATGACAGTAATATGGGAAAGGAACAGCCCTGTGCCAGGAGAAACCGGGAATTTGTACTTACCAAGCAGTGTCTGTGTATAAGCAGGGTATTCCGAGGAAAGATGAGAGGCTCTTCGCTAGTGAAGAAGGCTCCGCACGAACTAAAATACTATTCCTACTACTACCACCACCACTACTACGACTAGTATGTACTACTAGTGGTGAATCAAGCGGTATGGGCTGAACCGAGAGCCGAACCCGAAACCGCTGAAGTCGAGGCAGACCGTTCCGAGAAGTGATGATCATTGGAGCTCCAGCTCCTCACACTCCAGGCAAGGGGACTCGTGTATGGGAAATCAATCAACCAGCCCGCACCGATATCAAACCGACAGACTAGATTGGGCGAAATCACGCCTTTTGTGGGAAGCAGACCCATCTCGAAATGGCCAGCATTGCCTCACAACCCCCCACTCAGTCTGCTTGAGTTGGCCTCGGCGTTTCGGGGCATTACCGAGATAGTCTCGCGGAGAGCATCAATAACTGGACGGACACGATCTCGAGAGCCCGGGTTCCTCTCGAGGATTGCTCTCTCGGAGTCTGGCAGGTTACGGGGGAATTGCCAGAGTGCTTCCCTCACAAAATGATGAGACAGCTACTGCTTGTTTCTTGGGGACTGTCGATCGGTGTTTTTTTTTTTTTTTCGACGCTACTAAGGATTTTCTCACAGCTCTGGAGCCGAATCAGTAGCCGTGTTGAATTTCCAACGTGATACCCTGCTTTGTAGTAATTGTTGAGTCCTTAGTCCACCGTCTTCTTCATTATTGTCAGAATCATATACTCCCCACGTGTTACTTGAGGGTCATCATCGATGCCAAAATCACTGGCAGAAAAAGCCGTGGGCTTCCCGTGCTCGTTTAACGCCGTCCAGGCGGGCACGTCGCTGCTTGTCTCCACCCACTAGTTTTTGGGATTCCGTCGACTGATTTCCAAAGCCATCCAACTGAGGATCTTTCTTCCCACCCGTTAGGCAAAATATACGCACTGCAATGTGGTCGACAGATTTTCAAGGGCTATGGTGTCATCGCTGATCGGATTCTCTGATTCTCACAATCTTATAAGCACCTTCTTGTCCAGAGTGGTTTTTATCCCCCATTCATATCCCCTTGTTAATCGCTTCGCCAACCCGTCGCGGTGTGTTCCTGAATATACGTCCTTCGCATGATCGTTGACGTCGACCAGGACTTGTTGTGTCTCGGCGATGGATGTCGCTGAATTTCACCCAACACCGGGAGGTCTCGGACCATTGAGAGAGCTCGTCACAAAGGCAGAAAAAAGCTAATCGCCGGACGGAACCTCGCACTCACAATGAAGTACAACCTTGAACAACTTGGCGACCGGGCTCATGAAGGGGTTCTAACTTGCATACAACACAAGTCTCTCCGGCGGAGTGTCGCATCTTGGATCAGAGAGCCCAAAATTGTTTGAGAACATTCTACCTCTCGATGTACGCCGGTCATTTGCGGCCAGCTTCACCTAGCGGTGCCGACATAAAGCATGTGGCATGGAGCGGAGGGTTACCAGATACTCGCGTCTCACGATGAAGAGCTGCGTTCATGGGCTGCTTTGTGGTGCCAGGCCAGGCTAGCCACGTTTTGAAAAACTGAGCGCAGCAAGGAAGGCTGACAAGCGAGAGAAGAGAGAGAAGAGGCAATGGAGAAACTTGAGGGTCCCCAAACGGTTCGGTCCAGAGCCAACATCGGGCGGTCCCACAGCCACAAACTGCTGTTCTGTTTTTCTGGCCAAACTGCCTTGAAGAGAGAGAGAGGGTATTCGTTCCTTTAACCAAAACGTCGAGACGATTCGAATTTCTCCCGAGGCTCTGGGGTGCACACTCCATAGCTCTCCTTCCGTGAAGGTCCACTGAATCCGTTGACCCAGCCGCCCCTTTTCTGTTGCGCTTTGTCAAGCTACGGAAAAAAAAATTGGTCAGGGACCGGGGGGTCAATATTAATCAATTTCAAAACCGCAATTGAGTTTCGGCCTATTGAATACATATTATGTTTGGTCAATGCAAAGCGCGTCGCATGGGCACTGTGACTGGACCATGCGGTGCATTTCAGTGCCACGAAATGGTGAAAACCGCAGAGGACTGGAAGCAGTTGCTATAAAAAGTACCAGTTGGGCAGTCGACCAATTTTCAAAGTCTCAAGTCAGTCGGCAACGACTGCACCGTCAAGCATCAGGATGATAGATGCACTTCTTGCAGCGGCTGAAATTTATCCGCCGTGCTCTGTCTGTGTGACATGGCTGGGTTTATTGGCCGTGATCCGCTGGGACAGAAACGAAGTTTCAGGGGATCTGCGAGTCGACAACCAAGATTCTGCATGCTATTGAGCAAGGAAGTGTGGAGGATGAGCCTTCGCGAGCTGGGATCTCAATCTGCATGGCTCAGACAGGCAACAGGCACGGAAAATCACTCCACAACGGGATGAAAAAATTGCACACCTGTATCAGTGCCACGTTACTACACTAATGTAGTAGTACTTTTAATGAGGTACTATTGCAGCTCTGAGTTCGACGCTGGGCGAGCGATCTCTGTCCAGGAGTGATGGAAGAAACTGAAAGAAATGTTGAGAATGTGGCGTCCGTTGGATGGTCGCATCTTTTCAGCTTGAGATATCCACCTGGGGTCTCGAAAAAGGATTTTGTCACTACTGGATGGGATCTATCAAGTTGGTCCGCCTGGCGCTCCGTGGTCCTGGCGATCATCGCGGATTCAGGGGAAGCCAAGAACTCCGCAAATTTGGGAGCTAAGACCGACTAGGGCAGAGCACGAGTGGCCGATGGCTTGGCCAGAAGCTCCATCAGTCGAGCTTCGGTGCGGAGCCAACATCCAGCGTTTGGTGATAGTAGTACTCCGTATGAGTACGGAGTACTACATACTCTCGACTGCATAAAGACGATACATACTACTTCCTAATGTACATAGTGCGCAGGAATAAACATTCATATTGTGCGGAACTGGGGAAGACGGGTACGCTGGAACACCCCTATCCTTGACTCTCTTGCTTGGTTGATCGGTGGGACAGAATTTGCCGTGGCATCTGTCCCGACTCCAGCATCGACAGGTTCTCAGACTTTTTTTTTCTTTTTTCTCTTTTTCATATCTCAACGTCGGTCACGCCCTGTTTTACTCCGTACTGCGTACGACGTATGCAGGAGTCCATTTTGATTACCGGAGTTTCCTGCACTGCACCACGGATATTACAGAGCGACATACGAGTTAGAGACAAACTGTGGATGTACGGTTCGGTCATGCAGACGGAGCCGCTATTTTGTTGCCCAACACCAAGTCGACGCTTACATTCAACGGACAGAGAAAGATACTGCTGCATATCGAGTCACTGATAGTCCGAACTCCATCTAAGTTACTGGGACTTGTGTCCCTTCCAGATGCTAGTGGCCAGTTGACCAAACTCAGCTGGTGAAAAACTGAATGACTACTGAATGCCTTTGCATCTTCAGATTTTTTTTTTTCGTCTTTTCGATATATCCAAGAAATCAAGGAACACGATCTCGAACTTTGCTTGGGATCGACTGCATTTCGCACTAGTCGACATTATCATTACACTCTCTGACGCCTGAAACGGCAATTATGTATTGATGTGGCGTGTCCTCCATACTTTGTACAACGCATGTAAGCAAGCTGTGGAACGCTCCATCGAGGGACAGCCTCAAGATTGCCAGGAGAAGCAAGCCCTCAGAGCTCCGGGGAGAAGGAGACTTTGCAATCCCAGGTCTGCGAACTATCGTTCTGATAGCTATATAAACCCCTTCGCCCACCTCTCAGTCCACGATTTCTTTTCCCCATCCATCCATCAGCATCTCTGACTCCGTGTGTTTCTCTCTCCTGACCAAGGTCTCCTGCACATACAGTCATCTAATATCTCTTATAGATTTTTTTTTTGTGTTTTTACACGCCTCTTCAGCCTTCAAAATGAAGTTCTCCATTGCCGCCGCTGCCCTGGCTCTTGCTGGCTTTGCTGTCGCTGCTCCTGGATATAGTGCCCACCCGCCCTCGACCGAGGTTGAGTTCGAGCACGAGAACCAGAACATTTGCGGCAGAGCCCAGCTCAATTGCTGCAACAAGGAGATCACCAAAATTAGTGGCGATAAGGGCCACGAGCTTCACGGAATCCTCGACTCCCTGCTCGAGATTGGTGACATCCAGAACGTTGGTATCTTCGACCAGTGCTCCAAGCTGGACCTCCAGGGTACGTAATTCGATCAAGGTATAATTAGTCTAAGCTTCACCAGCCTGACACTGGCGTCCTCAGCAGTTCCCATCATCGGTGTTCCTATTCAGGACCTCATCAATCAGAAGTGCAAGGCCACGGCTGCTTGCTGCCAGCAGACCGGTTCCAATGCCGTAAGTCTCGATTTGCCTCTTAACTGACACTTCCAAACTGACTCGCGGAACAGGAGGGTCTGGTCGCTGTCGGTCTTCCCTGCCTTCCTATCAATCTCCTCTAAACGGTTCATTCGCCGCGGCGTTCCATTCTCTGCTAGCTTCACGTTCCACGCCGGATGAGCTGTCCGGCGTGCCCGAGAAGGATGGAAAACGATGACCGTTGGGCTCTCGCAGTGTGCTTGAAAACCCCGAGGTGGTAAAAAGTGTGCAGACTAGTTGTCGAGGAGGTGTGGAGAGATTGGGAAGCATAACATTCGTGTCTGCTCCGCGTCAGCGGTAGCTAGTGTACTTTCATTTTGTGCGTCAGCAGTAATCAATAATATCGCTTTTATGCAGAGTTTACCTTTATTCGTACGCTGATCTTTCACTTCTACGACCTCGCATACAAATCGTGGCGCAGAATTGCTAGGGACCGGGAGAGTGAACGTCTTTCCATTCTTCATCTGTCCGACCGTATATGGCCTGTTGAATGGAGCAAGAGGGGCTCGTTCACCTCCCTCGCGTCTTGGCTCACCACGGAACTGAGTATCCAGGGAGTAGTCAGTCACTGCGTGAGGATTGAGTGTCAGAGCGGGCCGGAAAGCAGGATCTCACGAGGAATAGTAGTAGTAGCTATTATATACATACCTTAAGGGGAGTAAGGGAGCCCGTCCATATGGAGTGCCAATTGTTTGCTGTCGTCTTCCTCGTACCACAGGGATGGCTAGGACGAGAGCTTACTGCACCTACTACTACTAGTACTATGATGGGAGTGCAATAATCGAGAATGTGCCACAAAGTACGCAGACCTCCCTGCATGACATGTCATTCTTTCTCCTTAGAATACAAAGTATGAGAGACCGCGTTGCGCAGTTGCGGACGTTCGCATTTGTATCATCTCATAAGTTGGCACTGGCTTTACGCTGCCATATAGATCTAATTTCTGCTACTACTACGCGCCCATACAACTACTACTTATTGCTGTTAGGACGTACTCTAGTACTAGTACTAACTTTGCACGGTCGGCATAACATGAGTTCCGTGGTCTGCTCGGGATTCCACGGACGAATGGATATTGGCATGAAGCGCGGGAGTAGCCTCGTTTGCTGAAGTTGACTACCAATGGGAAAGTATGTATCAAACGAATGAAGAGACCCTGGCGCTGCAGTCCATCGTGAGTTGGTCCGCTACTTAAAGAAGTACAAGATCTTGCCACAGTTGCATCCGTTAAAAAAAAAAACTCCCGCGTCTTGCCTGTAACAGGGACGAGGATAACCCGGAGTCGTTGGTCAAATCTGCGGCGTAGAGCAATGATGCGCACATCGCCCAATAAAGTCTCCTGTTTGTCTATCTGTTTGAAAACCGACTATTCCCCTGGTTTCCCTCGCCGTGGAGGAATGACCTATGAGAAATGTTGTCAATACGGTTTTCAAGCGTTGAGCTCAAGGGACTTGACACCCTACCTTCAAGATGTTGCGCAACCTTAGATAAAACGGTGATGAAAGGGGGCAACACAAGCACCAAGCCCTATATAATATTTACTTAGCTATTCATATATAAGTAAATGCTCAAGCGATTCCCTGGCATCTGTGTTGGAGAGTGAGGCATCGATTAGCGGATATTTTGTTTCTAATGTCCATCAAGTTTATGATCTCCAGATATTTATGCATGGCGCTTTATCCGCGAACTCGAACAATGGACCCGCATGTGCAGGTTCAAGATAAAGAAATCAGTTAATTTATCCTGGTATCTTCACCTGTGTAGGTCTACAACATATACAATGTAGTTGGGTTGCCCAGTGGCTCTAAGGGCTGAATGATTCGAAACAAAGGGGTACTGGAGCAACAACTCTCGCTGGCCGTCTTTGCCCAATGAAGCTGGCAAAAAAAAAAAACAAAAGGTGTGGAGAGCAACATCAATCCTGGGGCCGGAAAGTAAAATCCCCGGTCGCAGAGCGGAACAAAATTCGGTGGGAAGTGGGAAATGCCATTCAACCCCAATCGTAGGGAGAAGGAGCTTATAGTTTGCTCTGCTGTGGTTTCCATGGTGAGTATACCGAGTTAGCTCTGGCAAATGCTTCGACAGCCTCCTTTTCAATGCGAGAAAGGAGTTCGGCACACGTTGGAATGTCCTTGATCACACCGATGACTTGACCCGCAGTCCAGACCTGAAGAAAAGTTAAGTTCCCTGCACCACAAAGGACAAAGAGACTAGGACAAAACTTACACCATAGTCAATGTCACCATTGATGAATACTTCACGGCCTCTCTTGCCGCTAACATAGGGTGCAACCTCGCTAAACTCGCCGGTTGTGCTCTCCTTCTCAATCTTGTATGCTTCCTTGGCGACCTTGTTCTTGAACAACCGAGAAGTGTTCCTCCATCTTCGGAGAAGGAGTTGAGTGTCGGACTCATCGGCAGCGACAATCGCCTTCTTGACGTTGATATGGATAGGAGCCTCGACAGTGCACATGAAGCGAGTACCCATATTGATGCCGCATGCACCCAGGGACAAAGCAGCTGCCAGGCCGTAGCCGTCCGCAAAGCCACCAGAAGCGATGAAGGGGACACCAAGGTCCTGTCTGGCACGGTTCAGCAGAACCAAGTTCGCAATATCAGTCTCTCCAACGTGACCGGCGCATTCGAATCCGTCAATTGAGAGGAAGTCGACGCCCAGTTTCACTGCGGATTTGGCATGTCTGATCGTGGTGCACTTGTGAAGAACGATGACGCCTGCTTTCTTGAGCATGGAGATGATGGGGCCGGGGCTGTTTCCGGCGGTTTCCACGATACCGACACCCTCATCAATGACGACTTGGGCGTACGCCGCATAGTCGGGCGGTACCATCGCCGGCAGGAGGGTGATGTTGACGGCGAACGGCTTCTTGGTGAGAGTTCGAGTCTTGCGAATTTCCTTGCGGAGATCTTCAGGTGTGGGTTGGGTGAGGGCGGTAAGCTGCAAAAACAAGAAGATGTTTTAGCGCTACTCATCAAGGCAGTGAAGGGCGCATCCTTTACCAGGGATAAGGTGTGGATAAACATACGATTCCGAGACCGCCAGCGTTGCTGACGGCTGACGCGAGCTCAGCATATCCGACCCATTGCATTCCACCCTGAACAACGGGGACTAGTATCTGGTAGTCAATATCAAGACACCATGAAAAAAAATTAAGACAATTAAGAAGCTCACTTTCGATCCCCAACCGCTTGGTCAGCTCGGTCGTGAATGGCATTTTGGGAGTGCAAGGCTGGATATCACTCGGTACGATTTGATTCTTTCCGTCTGGGAGAAACGCTGGAAGATGGCACGATGAGGACAAGGGAAGAAAGATATACTGATACTGACTGGCACAACCTTGCCTCGGAGGTCAAGCTCCAGGTTCTCTGAATAGTAATCCCCTCTCCTTGGGAAACAGCAGAGCTAGCCGAGTGTCCATCGACGTGCCTTGTCCCTCCAAATCTGTGATCGACCGAGAGCCGAGGTAGTTCTAGCCTCTACTACTAAGGGGGCAAGGAGAAAGGTCACCTGACTGTCCATCCAAGATAGGCTTAGCTTACTTCGTGGGTGCAGGTTGATCACACGTGACGGAAGCGACGGATTGGAGGTCTTGGCAGTAGTTTCGTGTCAAGCAGCATCAAGCCCAGCCATGGAGCGAAACAACTAGTTCTGTCATGCTCGTTATGATTCTGGGAGAGTACTACTACAGCCCAAAGTACACTATCTAAGGTCGATTCAGACCATACATACGGAGTATATGCCTGTGATACGCGAACACAGCGAGCCTGACGATAATGATGGTAATCTCCCCGTGATTCGGTTGCGTGGTTTCGTAGAACCCCATTTTCATCAATTGATTTTCATCCCTCTATTGAAGAATGTTGGAATGTAGTAGTAGCAGGCTTGCAAAGCATCCACGTTATTCTCCCACGACTATCTCCAGTAAATGTCGACATGGCAGCGACGGTCAGTAAGATTTATCATATATAGTAATTGTGTGTTGTTATAATCCCAGTTCAACATCTATATATGGCTTGCTGCCCTGTTTGTTCTGGGTGGAAGTAATCGGGAAAATATGCGATTATCAACCATCCATTTGACACGGAAGATTGAAGAATAACTCCAGTCGGCACTTGCATGATGCGATCCTGTTGGCGGTATGTAACCCTGATATGAAACCCAGATCTCCCATTGACAGGGTGAACCGAGCGATTAACGACGGGTCGAGAACTGTCTTCGTCTCAGAATTCCTCCTTTCATCCACAGAAAGCCGCGACAGAAAGTCGGGGCAAAAGGCATGGACGATACCTAGTCACATCAACGTCATCCCAGCACCACCGTCGCACCCAAAGTGCGCAAGTGGTGGGTTCGAAGACAGACGGCTGAGGATTCTTGATGTCTGGAAACAGACATGCTGACGCTTCGAATAATTCATGCGCCAGTCAAGAAAACCCGTTTGTTGCTGATCGGAAAAAATATTGTTCCTCCGCGTAATTCGAAATGCGTTGATTGGATCCGGTTTGCGCCGAGAGGTGTTATGTAAGCCGAGGTCCCGAAGCCGACTCGAAGGACCGTTCTCCAGATTCCTGTGTGTTTCTTCTTGAGACGTTGGAACTGTGTTGGACGTTGCTGGCGAGTTTTCGAGAGTCAATTGTGCCAAGATGTTTTCGCAAAGAGCTGTGCAGCTGTCCCTGCGACGGCGTACGTTTACCGCTCCCTTCCAGCGTGTTGACGGTTGAAGGACTGACTTTGTTCCAGTTGCCGTCCAGAATCATTCCGCCGTCAGGACCTCTGTCTCCAAATTCCCTGCTCCCGCAGCTGTTGCGACGGGCAGTTACCTTCAGATCAGGTCAGTGTTATTTGCGCCCTCCGTCTTTTATCTTGATATTTTGGAGCTACCTACTTCGTTGTCGAGCCCCGCGATGGCATCCCTTTCTCCGAAAGGAGGTTATCCGATGAGTTGGAGAATGAAGTGTGCTGACCTGCCTCCAGGCCAGCGGCAACATCTACCTCCGAGAGTACTGATCCAAAACTTATCCTCGCCAAACAGCGCCTCAACCGCCCTGTCTCTCCTCATCTCAGCATCTACAGACCTCAGATCACATGGATCGGCTCTAGCCTTAACCGTATCACCGGCGTTGCCCTCGCTGGCGGTCTTTACATCTTCTCCATGGCATACCTCGTTTCTCCGCTGTTTGGATGGCACCTCGAGTCTGCGTCTCTAGCTGCTGCATTTGGTGCTCTTCCCCTTCTTGCCAAGATTCCTCTCAAGTTTACTCTTGCTCTGCCTTTCACCTACCATTCCTACAATGGAGTGAGACACTTGATTTGGGATCTTGGTAAGCAGATTACAAACAAGCAGGTCATCAAGAGTGGCTGGACTGTTGTTGGATTGACTGTCGCCAGCTCCCTTGCCCTGGCACTTATCTAAATGGCGTGGACGTGCTGCTGTTTTTTTAGTCTGTTCATTTGATCTGTGCATACCTCTTTTTCCTTCTTAGCAATCCGTTATCATGTTAAATTGTGATTGTTGAAGTAGCCAACGTCAAAGCCATGGGGTGTACTGGCTTTCACACATTTTTACTCTGAAGCTCTGCCTCCCCCGACGAGCCCTTCGAAAATAAAAATACTTTGGACATAACAGCTGAACAATGGTTTGAGACATCTGTATTACAATTTTTCTGTATTAGAGTAAAACCCACATCCCAGCACAGAAGTAAAAAACTCATGACCCATCGCCTGACATGCTCCGAACAGAACAACCAGGTACATTGGGACAAAACACAGCTTCCCCAGATACTCCCGCACCATGACGAGGAGACACAAGAAGCGCGCACGTTTTCAGCAAACTTTTTTCAAGATCAGCCAACATGGCAACGTGAAAGTCGCACAGCTGTATCAATTGATGTTTAGCTTCGCTCTCCAATTCACTGATTAGGCAATGCTGGTCCTTACGTTCATATTAGAGAAAGGCTCACTTTGCAATGCATGCGATCCCTTTGAATCGCTGCTCGCTCCGTCGGAAGCATGATGGCAGAAAGGAAACGCTTGACAATCATGCAGGACTTGGGGGCGGGTTGGGAGGATAGGGCTTGGGCGAAGGAGGCCCATCGTTGGAGGTATCACGCCAAAGGAACATATTTGGATCGTAATCTCCTTGGATAATCAAGTGCATGGTCGTGGGGTCTTGGATGGTCTGCTTTGATGTAATCGACTGGTGTCTGATGAGTTTATGTGCTGCTTGAATGCGCGTAATTTGATGCATAAACGTGATGGAGGAAAGTAGTGTGGATGTAAGCGAACAGGACTGTGATAAGAGCCAAGCGAGCTCTGTGAAGTGTTCCTGAGCGGGATTTTCCGATACAATCAGGGTGCAGGGAGGAAAGGAGAAAGGGTCCACAACACTTCACAGAAGAGTCCTGTTGATTTAAATAGCTCTAAAGGCGAATTTTCAAATGACAGCTAGCACAAATCAGCCATTAGCCACGAAGCAGCACGAAAGCTTCAATCCAACGGAAGCAGCCCTGTTATTGATCCTTTGTCTATCCCGACACTTTACTCCGAGGGAGACGCTGGATCTAAATAAATAACGGCTGGTTAAAATCGCAGAGGGTTATGCAGGGTTCCTTCAGGCCACATGTAGCTGCCGTCTGTGTTACACTATCATTCCTCAGGGGTCAGAGCCTGGCCGGGACCCTTGGGGAAAAGGAGGTTAGTTAAGTTTGCTGTCAGGGCGGATACGCGACTGCAAAGCGAGTGGCTTTTTTTGATGCTCTGTATGAGGAGAGTGAGTTCCTGGATACTATACAGTATCCAGAGATCGAAGAGGGGAAAAAATAAATAAAAAATAAAAAAATATAAAAAATAAAAACATTTGAAGATTTGAAAAGGCACCAGATGCCTTTTGAAGCCTTGCAGAATATCACTCAATCTAGATCCCGTCCAACAAAACAGTCGTGCTTCCATTGAATCTGTCGCTGCCGCCTCGCCCTTGTTCCGGGTTATCAAGCCGTTTATAGTACCGAAGCTTTCTTATCTTATCAAACGAAGGGTGAAGAACGCTGATACTCAGACATTTTGACAAAGGGAATCATTTGCGGGCATACGCCAGAGCCTGCTGTGCCGTTCCGTGAAGAAACTTCATTTTGAACCGTTGCCCTGAGACTGTTTCCCAGGGGCCCATTCTGCTCACCAGGAGGCAGCTCAGAGGCAGTCCCAATATTGAATCCCCGAGTGTTATGCTATTCTCGCATATTTTCCAGGAGAATTAAGCAAGAAGCATTGACGGAGAAAGTCCTGGTTAACTCTGCGATGAATGGGTGAGGATGTGTTGGTTCTGAATGGGGGATGTGCTTCGTTACCAAATCGGGATTAGCTCCGGACGGCATGCGCTGGGTAAAATCTCCCAAAGCATCCGCAAGCTGCATGGTTGAAGATTCTCAAAGCCAGACGATAAGACAAGCGTCTATCAAAGGCACGGCATTCAAATGGTATAACAGGGACCCTGTCGACGATATTGCGCACACTATCATCCCCACAATGTCCTCAAAAATACTTCCTACTCAGATTGTGTCTTCAATAGTGCGGCCTGCGCGCAGAAGGGCTGCCAAATTCTCGCTTTCAGCATGTCCGCAGAGCCAGTTAGCATCGCAATGCCGAATGTCTACGACTTCCTCCCCGCCTCAATCCTCGACAGTCGATGCTACGTCTAAGCCGCGATGGCAATATACTCCTCCTGCCATGAAAGCACCCGTGAGACTTCGGGGAGCACCCTTCGACCCAGACGCAGTAGTGAACTCCGATCCTAAAAAGCTGGACGACTTTTACACAAGAATGCTAGGAGAAGGTGGAAGCCAAATGCTATCAGAAGAGGTTAAGTGGCAAGCAGTCACACACAAGAGTTTTGACCAAGGAAGACGGCCGTACAATGACCGACTGGCCTATCTCGGTATGTCCTGCTTTAAGTCTCAGGTCTCTTGAGTAGCAACGGAGGCTTATTGAAAGTGATAACGGCAGGAAAACAAATAGTTATGCTACAAGCGTCCCTTGCTTTGTTAGAAGGCGCGCCGTCAAAACCGCCCCGCGATCCATATGGCCGAAAACATTTTACCCACCCGGCATTAGATGGGGCGGAGATTCTTTCTAGCCGTACCAGAGCCGAGCTTCTCGACAAGAAAAAAGTCGTTGACCTTGCGATGCAATACGGCCTCTTAGGAGTCCTGCGGTGGCTTCCGAACAATGTACGTGCAAACTTTCTGTTGCAAAAGAAGCAGTGACACTGACCTGTGGGCTATCGAATATCTCAGCCGGATAACCTCCTCGAGTCGGGAGTGGAAGTCGTCCTCAACCACGCGATGTTCGCTATCATCGGTGCCATTGCTTTAGAAAAGGGAGGTTTGGTTGCCAACCAGGTGACCCGGGAACGGATATTGAAACCTCTGGGCTTCCCGGTTGATGTGCCAAGGGAAGGCGCTACTTCAGCTTCTTGACTTATTGCATTCCAACGGCGTTTCCAGCTTTGTTTCTTAATACTGTGTATTAACAGATATAGATGTGCCATTACTTCGCTACCAAATCAAAACAATATGACACACAATGGATGTTTGGTCCCTCTGACACTACCCGAGTCACAGAGCAGGACACAGGGGCAGCTCTTATTGAACCTGTTCAATCCCTCTCCGCACCACTTATCGCAAGAATCAGCAACTGAAACCCTGAGGTCGATTTGCTGGCAGAATGCCGGCAATACGTTACAGGTAATGTTGTAGAAACATTCGATGTTGACTTGCACTGTCTGACGGGTGCGTTAAGTGAAGATTAATGGAAGAAAAAAAAAATTAGAATTGCAAGTTGAGCCTTTTATGGCCAAGCCGCCGAGCCCGCTGACGGTTATCGTTGCGCTATTCCCGATTCGGTTTTGGTGTATTGGCAACGCCAGCATGGAGACTCGCGATAGGCATCATGCAGGATGTTTCTGATGGCGAGGATGCGAGATTAGCGGCGATTCCGGAATGAGAGCGTAGCTTTAAGCAAAACTTTCTACCATTGAATTATTGCAAATATTACCTTCTTCTCCCGTATCCAAATATGCCGTCATAAGGCCTGGCGAGCGCAGAATGACGATTTCGTTTCTTTGAACCTCTCAACTTGACTTCACCGGAACCGACATCATGGCATCCGCGATTTTCTTCCTTGACTTGAAGGGCAAGGTACGGCGCGTGTTTTGTCGCACATCAAGTGCATTCTAAAGGAGCTGGGATTGTTGAAGATCGGTGCGAAGCTAACAGTCATGGATACAGACCCTCCTTGCCCGCAACTATAGGGGAGATATCCCTATGTCCGCAGTGGAGAAGTTCCCTATTCTTCTAAACGAAGCGGAAGAAGAGAGCTCTGCTGTACCCCCGTGCTTTTCCTCAGAGGGAATTAATGTGCGTACTTTTGGACATTTTGCGAAACATCGCGAGTGTACCCCACAGAATCCCAAGTCACAGATCGAACGAAACGCTGACGACAGATATTGCCCCGTAGTACCTTTATATCCGCCACAGCAACCTGTACATTCTTGCTCTCACGAAACGCAATACAAATGCTGCCGAAATCCTTCTGTTTCTACACAAGATCGTGGAAGTGTTCACTGAATATTTCAAGGTGCTGGAGGAAGAGAGTATCCGCGACAATTTCGTCATTATATATGAATTACTTGATGAGATGATGGATTTTGGTTATCCGCAGACGACTGAGTCTAAAATTCTACAGGAGTACGTGGCTCACCTGTTTTGGTTCTGGTCCCATTCCATGGTTAGTTGGCTTCATACTGGAGAGTCTCCTGCTGATGACTGTTGTTCTACTCTCAGATATATCACGCAAGAGTCGCACAAACTCGAAATTCAAGCACGGCCCCCGATTGCAGTGACAAACGCAGTATCATGGCGAAGCGAAGGAATCAGATATCGAAAGAACGAAGTATTCCTCGACGTCATTGAGTCGTTAAATCTTCTTGTATCATCCAACGGAAATGTCCTCCGCTCGGAAATTCTGGGGGCGATCAAAATGAAATGTTATCTCAGTGGAATGCCCGAACTGCGATTGGGCTTGAACGACAAGGTTATGTTTGAGACGACAGGCCGGGCAACGAGGGGAAAGGCCGTTGAAATGGAAGACGTCAAATTTCACCAATGCGTCCGATTATCCCGATTCGAGAATGATAGGACCATCAGCTTTATCCCTCCGGATGGCGAGTTTGAGTTGATGAGCTATCGGTTAAATACCCAAGTGAAACCTCTAATTTGGGTGGAATGCCTTGTAGAGTCACATTCCGGCTCTCGGATTGAATATATGCTTAAGGCAAGTACCCCAGTTAAATGAAGGATTTGACACGGACAGCTCGCAGCCAATGATTGTGCGTAAAGCCTAACTCTCTCATGCGATAGGCGAAAGCCCAATTCAAGCGACGCAGTACAGCAAACAATGTTGAGATCCTCGTTCCCGTCCCGGAAGACGCAGACTCCCCACGATTCCGCACCAATATTGGCTCAGTACACTATGCGCCCGAGAAGTCTGCTATAATATGGAAAATTAAGCAGTTTGGCGGTGGGAAGGAATTTCTAATGCGTGCGGAGTTGGGTTTACCCTCTGTCAAGGGTGATGATGAGCATGGAGGTGGCATGACTGGTGGATATGGGGGCAGCTTGGGCGGTGCTACAGGAACAAAAGCAAAAAGACCGATCAATGTCAAGTTCGAGATCCCGTATTTCACGACCAGTGGGATCCAAGTGCGTTACCTCAAGATTATCGAGCCGAAGGTGAGTTGTGCTGCCACGTGTTCTCCCGTCCTTGTTCCCCTCCTCCCGATGGCTTGCTGGCAACAGCAGCAGCGTTCTTCGGCAACTTGCGCATAGTTTCTTCCTTTTTACTGGTTCTGGCCTGTAACCCTCGCTCATGCCAAGCAAACACTTTCTGCTTCACTGCCCTGTCTCATGGCTGTGGTTGTCTGGCCGGAAGCCAACTCTTCTATTATCTCAATGATCCCAGTCAAGAGCGGTTGCTTTAAGAATGGCACATGCTAATTCGATTATATCCGTCGCCCTAGCTCCAATACCCATCTCTTCCGTGGGTGCGATACATTACCCAGTCCGGGGACATCGCTGTTCGATTGCCCGATGTACAATGATGTCAGGTTGAAGGCTTGATGCCGATTTCTCTTCGTATCCCACCATGTCCGTCATTTTTCCGACCCTCTCCATCCCGGAAGACCTGATCGCTATGGGCCTCTCCTGGGATACTATCAATTGAATTCCCTGTCGCCTGGTTAGGTAGATTCAGAGTGGTTCCGTACCTCGACGAATATACATAGGCAAATAGACTGTCCTATTCTTCAGGATTTACTAGCCGTCACTTTTATTCTATTAGAAAAAACCAGTAGTATACCGTGGTCGTTCAGGTAACAACCAAAGTATAAGTGATTCATAGAACAAATGACAATCCACTCAGGATATGCATCCATGCGCTTTTCAACCCTGATTTTTTTTTTTTGAAATATGTATAATATAAAACACCAATATGTGTAAATCGATCAGAAAAAAAAATAACAAACCATCATGTAAAACAATCGTCGAATGGAACAGGTGTCCAAACAGTGCTAGTAGCATGGAAAGATCCCCAACAAAGGGAGACGAATGACCAGTGGCATACATAATACCAGAAATGCATAATGAATGACGATCTTCTAAATAATACTGCTTGACAAGTCAATGCATACCTTACCATTCCACATATTGCCCAATCATAGCTCTCGCACATAAATGTGTCCAAAATCCAGGAAAGATTCTGTGACGCTCACATCCTCCACGAAGAACAGAAAGTGGGGGATTTCGTGTCAGCATGACTACCCTTCCAGGATAGGGCCAAACTCCCCGGCTTGAAATTTCTCCAAGATATCGGCGCCCATGACAGGCGGGGTTGGATCAACTCGCACTGAAACCACGACGCCGGAGGCATGGATTCCTGTGAGAGGGGTAAAACAAAAAGACACGAGTTGGTGATTGCCAGCTGGTCTAACTGCAGAGGTAATTCACTTACTCCCAGTTTTGAGGTTGTGAGGTCTCCACTGAGGAGGTCTGAAAGATGTTCCAATTACCGTGAGGATGAGCTGGGCCATATTGTCTGGATTTCTCGTTGGTGGACATGAGAGGGCGGCCATTCCAAGAATAACTGAGAGTTCACCGGCAAGACCTGTGCGAGACGATATAACGCCGTTGTACCTCTCTTGGTTCTGGTTGTATGTCGGGGGAACGAGTTGTGGCATCCAGTTCGATGCACCGCGCGCAGCAAGGACGTGGTACTCTGAATCGAAGCCAATTACAGACAACGGGGGATCATCGTCTGTGTACCTGAACATCAGGCGCCGCCAACCAAGTCCAAGCGTGTCTCTCTCCTCCTTGACACTCTGTTGACGACAGTCGTACGGGACACCGAGAAAGGAAAATGTTTCAGAGTTGTAAAAGAGAGAGCACACGCTGACTTCCGGACCCTCTATGTCAGCTGTTTTTGACATCCTAGTCGAAGTCCACCGCATCCAAGGAGTTGTCGCCCATGTATCAACCGCTTCGGGAACGCTTGGTGGAATCCAGTCCGAATTTCCATTTCTATTGTCGAATTCGGATATGACTGGTCCTATGAAGTCGATTTTGAATACAAATTTCAAAGAGGTATAGATATCCGTTGCCATATTTGAAGTGAATCAGTGGCTCAACCCAGGGAACTGTGGTACGCTGGTTGTCAAATTCCAATCAGAAAACAAAAAAAAGTATTTGTTATAAGCTTAAGTATTGTCGTCATTCAGGGGACTCTCTTCAGCAGAGAAAGGACAATTGGTGCGGAAGGAGGCTGAATCTAGATAATGAAATTTATGAAGGATACTTACAAACAAGAGAAAAACAAGCCAACAGCGCTTCTCAATATATCTCTTGTGTTAGAGATCGTCGGCTGAATGGGGAGTGTATACCACGATGTAGCCATCATCAGCGATCGCCGAGGAATCTCATGGCCAAGTGTGGGAAACACCCGAATGACGGGTACATAAAATCCAATGATTGTCATCATTGGCAGCGTCCAACACGGAGACAATGGCCAAAGGTTCTCTGGAACGTTGGCTGCGTAGCTACCCAAACTTCTTGAGCTCCTAAGGATCAAATAGTGATGCCTCCTCCTCTCCGATTGTCGTGATCATTCCAGCGGCACTGGCCAAGTCCAGGCAGGGGTAGCCGCTCAATTCTGACCTATGTCACGTTGCCACGAAGTGAGTTCGGAACTTGGGAAGGGGGCGATACGAGTATGTTCTGAGGACGGGAAGGAGGGACAATCGATGGGATTGTTAGAAATTGGACAACCGTTGTCCGAAACGTTTCCACTCGGTGCGTATGTATAGCGAAGCAAAAAGACCCGGCGAAATAACCATCAGTGCAAATAATGCCCCCTGATAGCTGTTGAGAAAGAGATTATCGCGGCACGAGGAGGAAAGCACACCCCACTGTTGGGCCTTTTGCTGGCCGTACTAGTAAATCGAGCACGGAGACAGCAGTCCAAGTCCGGCATCCATGATGGCTACCCAATGAGTTATCTTCAATAGTAAGCATGGAGAACTGGGAAGGCATGTCTGCGCCTCCAGATGCTGGAAATGGCCATGGAAATTCTTCTCGCTGTGAGCTTGGGAGGAAGAAAGGACATTAAGGATCGAGCGGGAGCCCTTTGACATATATCAATACCAGGAGCACAGACACTGGGGGCATTGGAGACTACGGTCCTGGGAGCCTCCCAAGGGCCTCGATTTCTTTCTTGCTGCTTTAGCTCTGCTGCCTTCCAGTTGCCTTTCGAATACGAACTGAGCTGCAGCGCAAGATACCCTCACACAGACCCGACGAGAGGCATGA
>FQSS02000760.1:11762-31395 GCA_900128795.2 Malbranchea cinnamomea | reverse complement strand
GGCTTAAAATCACGTGGACGGCTGTTCAAGTTCGTGGTGTGTTCAAGTTCGTGGTGAAATACGTTATCAAGAACTCGATGGTGTGGAATTCTTGCCAGCATTGCGTTTTCAAGCAGAGAATTGCTCCATCACATTTAATACATGAAATACCTTGAGATGGGCCTTCTGAAGCCGTGGCTGTAGATGGAGAGCGTGGATACTGACCGGGAGAATGATGGAACACGTTGCTGCTGTTCACGCGTTGTCAATCTACATTTAGCTGATATAAATTAGTATGGCAGTCTATTGGTAGAAGAAATCACACTAATCACTAGTATTAGAGCTATCTGTAAAGTACGCTAATTCTGCAAAAAACCTACGGACAAGGGGATAACATGAGTGATTGCAAAACAGGACTCGCTGAAGGAACGTGGGAGTCAAAGAATGAAATACAACTACTATGTCCTTATGACAATTTCATGTTAGAAAGACAAGATTTGGGTATAAACTGAACTGCAAACCTAAGTAGAGAGGGGGATGGTAAACTTAACTCTTGACCAAAAAGAGCCGCAAATGAGAGAGATTTAGGTAGGCACTCAGCACTACGAAGCAGTAGTAGTCTACTCCCATACATATCGGTTTCGGAGACCATTATGTACCCCACATATCCTCCCCACTCAACACAGCGTCGTCCTCGGTCATCACGCGGCGGCCGTCCTCCTTTTCTCTTTGCTTTCTCTCCTCTCTTGTAACGATCCGACTCGGTGTGAGCGGTGTAACCGGAGTGAATGGCATATATGGGCTATATGGAGTGCGGGGGACCCCGGTACGGGGGACACCATGCCCAAGAGCGCTCTGCCGCCATTCAACAACCGTCGTTTTCATCGAAGGGCTCTGGGAAGAGTTGAATGCGACTCGGAAAGGAAGAGAGGAAGTGCTGCTTCCGGCCGGATGACGGCTCTGAGGAGAAACGGTTGGCGCCTGCGCTGAGTGGGGAGAGGTGGGCTGCACGGGACTTGCACTCTCTTTTTGGACCGGATTCAGCGGAGGAGGGCCAGGAAAGTATACGCGGGGCGAGAGTGGCTGGCTATCCCCATAAGGGGATCCGGAGTCGGACTGAGGGCTGAGAATTGGAGGAGATATGGGAAGACCTCGGATTGAACCGCGACGAGATTTATTGGGACTGGGGTTAGAGTCGCGGGAGGATTTCGGGTTCAGGAAGGAGAGGGAGGAAAGTCGAGACAGTTTTTCACTAATGGGAGATCTAAGCCCATGAGACGGCGTAGCTTCTTTGCGGGAAGACTCCATCGGTCGCGGATACTGGGAGTGGGAAGGAGATGGAATCTGCTCCTCCGGAATCGTACCCGGAGACAACGGCGTGATCGGAGATCTTGGTGATACGGGTGATCCAGGCTGTTGCCGTTGCCGCAAATGCTGGAATTCCGGGTATTCTATAGGCGACCTTGGTTGGTGGGCAGAATTCAGGGTGTTGTAATCCCCTTTCGCATCGTATACCACCGATGACTGCTTCGCATCGTGTTCCATAACGGCAGCATATAGTCGTTCCATTTCCTCCTCTGCTTTCAACCTGTCTGCCCTGACCACACTTTCGTCCACGGTCGACATGCTGCCATTGTGGGACACGGGAGAGGCCGGGCCTCTGGAATTGCTATTGGACCAGGGCTTGGGGAAGCTGAAAGATCGTGTTTTACTCTTGGTAAGACTGGCGACCTTCGACTCTGGACCTTTGCTCTGAGGGCCGTTTGCTGGTTGCGCGAATGGCTTGAACATCTCGAACTCGAGCGTCCGGTTGGACGACTGTGCACTATGTCGAAGTCGCCTTCCTACCGTGAGAAGACACCCGAGGAAGATGCAGACGGTCGCAACATAAGCTCCCACAATGCCAACAATTTCGCGCCAAAGCAAGCTTGGATCTCGCACTGCGGACGCGGAAAGCGGAGGGCCTTCTTCAGGAGGAGGAGCTGGACCAGGCCAGATGGGACGGGGATGGGCTGCAGACTGGAAGACAAGCAGAAACAGATCAAGAAGGAGAAAAAGGAACCTCAAATGCATTGTCAACATGCAGCCCTTGTCCAACCAATCCAACCTGCAGCAAGGATCACGAAACACTCCCCTCTGACAAAGGGGGCGGTTTCAATGGAGCGCTTGCACAGAGATATATATGGGTGACGGTGACGCATCCGTCAGGGATCGACGTCTGGGTCCTGAAGCTTTGAGAGAGAGTCGGCGACAGCAGGCGTTGAATGGATTGCTATCATCCTCCAAGGAGGTGGGGGGGGAATACCGACTCTGGGTCTTACACCTCGTAGCCAAGCACTCCGTAATACCTTGCAGCACTCGGATCACCTCACCACATGGATCACATTTCCTCCTCTATCACAGCGGGACAAGGATGCCGTGGCAGGGAAGCTCCAACGCTTTTCCTTGAACATTCTCGTTTGGAGATATGTGGTTGGCCTTCCGGGACCAGAACCCTCTGCAGAAGAAAGAGAGTTGGCAGGAGAGAGAGGACGATGATTTGCTGCTGCGTAAGCGCCCTGGATACGAGGCATTGTGACGGTGCTGTGAGAAGCCTTCAGCAAGCCAATCATATCGCTCATTGCCTTGATCTCTTCTAGCTAGCGGTGTGAAAGTGGCCGATGAGGCCATGGATGGGATGGGGCAGGTAGCCTACAAGTCGGAGTATATGAAGAACTGCAAAAGGTCAATCGACATTCTTCATCATACCAACCTTGTTTGTGAACTTTACTCTCATCCAAAATCAAAAGTGACCGAACACGCAGTTGAAGCGAGGAACACCCAAGGTGCCCCGAGTGGCTCCTGGAGGTGGAATTGGAGCCCTTCCATCCAACTCCACTACTACGCTTCAGGCTACGACCACGAGATTCCTGCATGGATGATTGCTGGAGAAACCACACCTGCATCATCGCAAGTTCGTAACCATATTCACTCTGTGAGATGCCTTCAGCTCACGCAGCCACTAGTGAGAAAGGTACTATGCAGTTCTACCTGATACTAACTGCGAGAACAAAAATGTTGTGGACGACGATTCTTGCCTGCCGACTTTGTTCTTGTGGGGTTTGCTAACATCTTCCCCGCATCTGAAAATTCTGTGCAACATGTTTTGACCAGGCTCTGGAATGAAGTTGCGAAGACGCCTCGTCTTCCCCACCAAAGTGTTTGCTGAAAGAATAGCAAGCTGCATAGATCAAAAACCTAGATATATCAATCAGAACCTCAGTTCTCGGGAGGGAAGAACTCAATTCAGCTTGGATTGCATGCCCCCTGGATCATCTTCGGAACTTTGTGCCACAAGTACATTGCCATCCAGGTATCTTGTGGACGAAATCTGATGCGTCACAGTCTGTATTTATCTCTCAAGTTCACAGGCAACGAAAGCGCTGCACCAGTACATCGAATGTTCAACTAACGCCTTCCCTCTGGGCACTGGTGCCGTTTGTTGGGCCTTCCCATCTCCACCCAAGACCTCCGGCCATCCTAGCGGAGGCATGTGAGATCTGAACCGTCCCGTCAGACACAACATAGGTTGTTTGTTTCGAGGTATATCCATATCTCTTGACCAGTCTTGAAGTGTCATTCCTCTCTCTTTTAGTCAGACGGACACCCGTCTTCCCTTTAGGTGGCTGCTTCATGGGCAACAAGATCTCTGTCAGAACCGGTATCAAGTCACCCAATATCTACCAACCAGGAAATGCTCGGAACGAAATATGGATTGGCAACCTGGAGATCATCTCCCGGCTTCCCTTTGGAGATTCTGACATAGCACAAGCAGGCTGGCCGAAGGGTGATTACCCGAAAGTCCCTTGGCGTCCATTCTTTATACCACTCCGTGCAGTCGTCAGCAAAACCGCAAAGTCCTTGCCGGCTGTATCGTCCTCACTGTCACGCCGATCATTCATTCCACCATCGACAAGTGAGATGCTCGACACAGTGACAGATGCAGCCAACCCTTGGGTTATCCTTTTATTCCTATCGGTTCCACTCCTTCTCGGACCTATCATTATCTACCATGTGCCGCAGGCCTACTCCAAGAGGTGTCACCAACCGGCCTGTTCGCACCTCGTTGCTCCTGATCTTGAGTGTGGGGACGCTGAACGTCACGGAAGGAAGAGACGTCACCTTGCAGTTGGGCATGCAATTTGCGCCCAGTCTCTCGGCGACGCTGGTTTATGCTTAATGTTTGTCGCAATACAGTTCATGAATGGCAAGCTGTGCTCCCCTGACGGTGAACACAAAGTGCTCGCCACATTCCTCCAAACATGTATCATGCTCCTGGCGACGCTCAGCCGAGCATATCTGTTGAGAATTTGGTGGAAATATGTTAAGGGGTATTGCTACTTGGGCGCTGAGGATTGTGGATTGCAGACAGTGCAACGTGACTACTATCCGGATTCCGAGAAGGCCCAGTTGGTGCGCTCAGGATTGTGAGTCCAGGCCTATCTCGGTGAAGAAGACGGAGAAAAGGAGGGAACCTCTTGGGCACCCCAGAGACCACAATAGTCTTCACGCGAACTTAGTCGATCTCGATGAAAATCTCTGAAACACTTTTGTCCTGTACCGATATCCATACGTTTCACGCCGCAAAAAGCGACGAGGTTCCAGCATCCCATAGCCTTCTTCTGTCCCTCTCTTTATGCCGGGCATGGACTATTCACACTGAAAGTGATGGATGCCAACAGGGTATAACGATAAACAGTGCCGCTAGTGACTCTCGTGGTCCAAAATAGTCATCATTATTCAAAATATCGACAGACCTTTCTTTCCCCATAAGTCTCTCCAGAATTGCTTGAACCCATAGCTTTTCGACTCGTCCTCTTCGTAGACTGGAGTATTACTGTCCATCCCCAACATCTTTTGAATTCCACCATTACCCCCTTTTTCACTACTTATCGTCGGCTGACGAGCTTTTTCTGTAGCTCGTCGTTCTATCTCTTCAGCCAACAAGGGCGCAACATCAGCATAACATCTGTCTAGTTCGCGCTCGAGTATCAAATAAGGCTTCTGCGAGACTTGTGGGGCTTGCAGATTGTATGAGCGGATCATGTCGTTTAGTTTCTTGATGGTAAGGATGTAGTATTCTCTCTCAGTCTCAAGGTACTGCGGGTCACGCAAGGGCGGGACAGCTGGAAGAGAGTCTTCAGGGGAATTAGAGCTGCTTTCCGAACTACCGCCAGCATTTTCTTTCGTTGAATAAGTGGATTTTGTTTCTGGAAGTCGCGTGATTCTACCTTCGTGATCAATTTGTGTCCTGTGTTCACCGTCGTCTAATCTTTTACTTCCTGTTTGATCGTTAGTCTCCATAGAAATCTGATTCGAATTTTTATTTGCCAATTTGGATTCTGCAGCAGCATAAGCTTTCGCTCTTCTAATTTGGGTCTGAAGCGAACCGCCTTGACTTGCAATCAACTTTGCAGCATGTCGCTTCCAGTTGATTCTCAATTGCCGGCGGAACCGCTCTATTTCTGTTCGCAATCCTTGCTGTTTTTGAATCCATTCAGGTGTGATGTCCTGCCGACGCATCATCCTATTCATCAAGTATTCCGTGGTATCAAGATACGGGCTATTGGCATTGTGGTCGCGTTCAACATGCTTGCCCTTTCCACGTGGGATATTTCGAAAATGGCCCTGAGCCATTGCGTCCTCGATGCGTTCATTTGCAAGGGAGGCTAGACCTTGAACCGTCATCGAAAAACCTCGAACTCCCGGCATGAACCGCTCTCGTAATTCATTTCGGATGGCCTCGCGCTCCTTCTCAGTGAGACCCATATCTTGACTCAAAGCGTAATCCGATGTACGTTGTCGAGCATTCGCAAGGCGCTGACCAGATGAAAGGGCAGGCTTTGCGCTAGGCTTAAGGCTAGCCCCGCCAACACTTGGGTTGGGGGGTTTGAATGGTACCCGCATTGGTTTGCTTGCATCGTTCAGCATGCGAAGGGAGGCGTCGTGAATACTTTCTAACCCAGTCCAGGGAGCTGAAGCAGCGATAGCACGGGTCTCTTTACTAGCACTAGCCTGCAACATGAATTCGCAATCAGCGCGGGCGTTTGTAACATCAACATAAGATCATCTGTGGAGGAAGAGCATACCGGCATATTAGTAATGGAGAATGCAGCAGAATGCTCACTTTTGAATGACGCAGCTGCAATTCTCTCTTCCAATTTCGCTTTCACCTCCTCTGAGAACCCAGCGTTCTCCAGATTGTTGCGTGCAGACTTGGAACCTTCCAGCAAAGACTGTTCGGTCATCTCTGCCAGTCGTCTGAACATAGCGCCTTCTTCCTTTTCTCCCAAAAATTGGGTACCTTCCTTCTTGTCTTCCGCTTTGGCTTGAGCTTCATTCTTAGTTTTCGATTCATTCTCTAGCTTCTGGCCTGTGGCTGCATTCGAGACGCTCCTTGCGAATAATCGTAGGCTCTTGGTCTGCGGGCTGGAGTACCGCAGACTGGAAGCAACGAACGCCTTTCGGCATTTCATCTTCTCTTTTTTATCAGCCTTTGTACTGCCATATACTATATCACCAATGAGTTCTGAGGTACAAACACTACGACATTCTTGAGAATGTTCGGCAAAATCATTTGGGAGCAATGGCTGATTATGTCATACGGCCTTCGGACGATATTTCCGACCTTGGCACTGATCAGAGAAAAAGAACCCGCTTGGGCTCCTCCAATGACTCTGTTGACGGCCTCAATTTGCGCCAGTCACTCGATCCCTCTATCCCTATCTCTGGCGTCGCACCAGTTCTTCTGTAAACGGTGCTAACTACCCGATTTTTTGATTTGATCAACACCAGGGTGATTAGAGACCTTGCCGCTGCCGGCCGGCCATGCCTCCTCGCGGTGCCTCAACCCGGCTGAAGCCAATGCGGCTTCAGACAATTGACAACCTTAGAATCAAGCGACCGAACAAGAATGAGCCAAATCCGTGTATTACGGCTTTGAGTGCTGTATTAAGTGAGTTAGGCCTCTTCTTCTCGCAATTCTCTTAGTTCTGGGGTCTATAAACTCCGGAGCAATTGCAGTGAAAAATTGCTGATGGGGAATCCGTACAGACTGCTGGGCTTCCGCTGCAGGCAAGAGTGGGGGATGCGCTGGTCTTGAGCAGCAGTTACGAAACTGCGTGGATGGAGCGGTACGTGCCACTGACTTCGACCCTTAGTTGATGAATACTTCAATCGATCAAGTTTTACGAAATGCCCGGTGCCCGATTTCATTTACTTACTACTCGTGACCTGTACAGAAACACCGGAAAACTAAGAAGAGCACGATCAATTACCACCTCATGCGCATGTTCCCTAAGATCTCCGGTCCGCGGAAACGGGACGGAGTACTGGGATAGATCCGCTTGCTTCCCTGTCATTTTTTTTGTTTTTTTGGTGCTATGCGACTTTGCGCCACTTTTATACACCTTTGATTGCTGTACGATCGCATAACGAGAATGCATTGCGTCGAAGTTGGTAGATGGGGTGGAAACTGGAACTGGTCACCATTACAACTGCAGAGTCTCTTAATCGGCGCATGCCGAATTTGAATGTGATATTGGGCGATATGGATCGATGCTTGTTTGATCTACACAAACAGATGGAGTTTGGGGGTCTCCACAGTGATATTTCTTCTGCCTTGCATTCTGAGCTGAATACTCACATTTCAGTTCAACGTGTATTACTATCAAACGAAATCGGGTCACATTCAGCCTTTACACACGGTTCAGAGTACCCTGCGTTTGGCATTAGCACTGGTACCTAGCGGTCATTTAGCGGTCAAGAATACTATATCTCTATAGATTGAGGTCAGTTGGCAATATGGTAGGAGAGCTCCTGTCCCATGCGAAAAGGCTTCACGATGCCGTCATATCCACGAGGGAGCGATGGGTTGGTATTCAAACATGCTCAAACCTGAGCACCAATTTGTTGCTTGTTGGCCGCACCGTATAAGCATCGATAGCTTCGATGCCCTCGTCATTAACAATCAAAGTGGTAAAGTTTGAGTAGATTGCAGCCACAACAAGTTTCATCTCTGTACGTTCCAGTCAAAATGAGTGAGTGGTCAGTAGATAACGTCCATGTTTCTGCTTTCACAACGATAGAGGAAAACCTGTGTCCAAATGGAGCTGCAACCAGATCTGGCAGAGAGAGAAAGACTTACCTTGCAATGCAAGATTGCTGCCAATGCACATACGGCCGCCACTGCCAAATGCCCAGAACCATCGTCTCATGTTTTCTATTTCAGCGGAATCATTTGGTTGGAGCCATCGTTTTGGTAGCCATGCTTCAGGCTCCGGGAAGACGTCTGGATTTCTATGCAAGGAGTAAGCTTGTGCACTGACGCGTGTATTCGGAGGAATATTGTCGAAACCAGCGAGTGAAGTTGAAGGGTAAGGAGTAACACGGGGCTGTATTCCGGGAATTGGGGCATGGAGGCGAAGCGTTTCCGTTATAATCGCATTCAAGAGTGGGAGAGAATCCACCTGTTTGGCTAAAGGTAACTCTGGAAGGGAGTCCACATTTGTTGGAAACAGGATGCCGGGGGAAAGTGTTTTTAACTCTTCTCGTAACTCAGATTGCAAATCAGGATTCTTCGAGAGCTCCCAATACAGATATGTAAGTGCAACAGCGCTAGTTTCATGGCCGGCTGTCAACTGGTCATACAATTCACAGGCGATTTCCAGGCGTTGCTGCTTTAACAACGTAGGGTCTTCTTTGAATTGGTGCTGTTTCGACATTGATTGTTTCAGCTGTTTGTAAACTGTTGGCTCTGATTCGGGATCGGTGGATGAAAGGTGCTTCTCTGCCTTGTCGCATATCTCAAGGCCCCATTCTTCCATGTAATCGTTGGCTTTTTTGACCCATTTGGGAATGAGGGGTATCTTCAAAGCTCTGGCCCAGGTGGTGAGGTTAGGCACTTCCTGATGATAGTATTCAAATGGTTTGCGACATTGATAAAGACGAAGCCACTTCTTGCGTGTAGTCACATCTTCTAGAAAATTAGTGGCAGAAGATAGGCCAAAAATATAAGCGGTAACAAAATCCATGGTAATGGCGTTGTTGAGTTCGTGGACTTCAACGTCAGAGTGCTCTTCAGAACTGCGCTGAAGAATCGGTAACAGTCGCTCGAACAGGATTTTCCGCGATATTAGAGCCAGCGCTGGCGACATTTGTAAAAAGGACTTCGAATATATATTGGAGAGCATGCGTTTGCGTGTCGAATGCATTTTATTCCCAACCATGGAAAACATGCTAATGGTCCTATTCTCAGGAATCAGTACTGCTCGGTCATCGTACGTGGTCCTGGAGGAGCAGGAAGACAGCCGTCGTACCCGTATGCGCCAAAGACTCTGGGATACCATTCATGCTTCTCGAATCCACCAGCATAAACCGTCCTAATGCCGCCGTCAACGCAATTGATGGAGATCTCCCCAGGTGCTAGCCTGACAATAGGTCCACAGCGCTGGTGTGCCTCATGGATGGTTCTATTTCCTTTCATTTGAAACCGCTTCCATAAGATCCAGGCAGGAGAGATAGGAGCCGTGAAATGGGCATTGGGTATCTTAGAAAGTGGTGAGAGGAAGGCAGGATACACAATGAACTTGTATGCCCCAAAAACCAAAACGGCTACAGCAGCCAGACTCAGATAACATGTATCCAAGAAAAGCGTCATGATGACGGACTGACGTAATTAGCAGCTGAGAGACACTTTTATCTAGGAAGAGTTGATACTCGTACGAATTTCAGGCAACGTTTTCTTCTTTCACAAACCTGATCCGAATTCGGTAACCAGATTGCCCGATTTCCGCGATCAAATTGAAAAGATGTAGCTTAGAGCCTTGGCGCTCCACTGAGCACACAATTCCAAGATTTAGGATAAGATGGAGGACTGATTGTTGCAAGATTGTGGAATGTCGAAGTCAAAGGCCACAGGACTGGCGGTATTGGGTCGATAATACTAGTAGTCGATACTCCACGATCGCACTCCACATACAGTCCATATTTTTGAGTCATCGTATCTCCGACCCGGCACGAACCGAGCAATAAGCCGCTCGGTGGGACAGTCACAAAGAGAGACAGAGAAGTGTGGAGAGAAGGACATCTGTCAGATCTCGCTGCTGGCCCAAATCGAGTCACGAACTCACCCCTTGAACCAATTGGTAGGCCTATGTGAAATTGGGCGGCGAGAACCATCAGTGCCAAGAATTTTTTTTTTTTTGCCTGCGATGATGACGCAGCGTGTTCCGTCTTGTCAACGACAGCCACCAACGACAAACACACTGCATCCCTTGGAAGTTCATGAACGACATGCCACCTAGAATATCTAGCGGGTATATATATCACTAATACTACACTGGACTTCCATGTTTTAGGCAAAATGGGAGCTCGCTGAACTAGAAGTTTATTTGAACTAGTACTCTGTTTTTTGTCTTGTTTTCCTGCTGCACAAACAGCATCAAGACAACAAGGTTCCCAATTGAGGAAGCTGGCCATGCTGTTATCACAGCTTCCTGCAGAGATTATATACTGTATTGCAAGTCATTTTCCAACGGCTAGCTGCCTGTGGAATCTTGCACGAACTTGTCGCTACCTGTACCATGTGATATCGGCGGACAACTGCCGTATCTTTCAGGCATTTGTCCAAAATTGTTTCCCGACCATTGATACCCCACTGCTGTGGAAAGATGCAGCGCGTGCGCTCACGAGTCGCTCGCGGGCATTCGACCGCAGTGCAATTGTCTGTCGATACGTCATGCCGCCACAAGATTCAATGCGAATTGGACAGAAGACCACAGTTCGAACCGATCGTCCCACGTTGGGGTATCGCCCTGTGGTGGACAGTTATGAAACTTGGTACGGAGAAAGCTGGTTCTCCCGGAGAGAAGTGCTTGCTTGGGGTGCTGGGGCAGATTTGATTATCCGAACGACGGACTTTAGTCAGGCTGCGCCAGCTTTGGAATGCAAAAATGGAGTGGACAGGGAACTGTCTCCATCAGTAAATTGGACAGTGCTGAGTGAGCTGGAGGGCGTTGATAGTTGGGACGATATTTCGAGCGTTCATCTGTTGGGTTCAAGTGGATCATCAAAGTCGTCCGACTTTGAAGACGTCATCCTAGGTCGAAGGAATGGCAGTTTGGCTCGCATGTCCATATCTTTAATCGAGGAGACATATACCACGAAAAGTTCATATCAGATTGGACCTGAAAAGCTCGAAGGAACAGACATAAGCTCCGGCCGTTGCAAAGTCCTTGCTGCTACGTTGGGAAGTCGATCAATTGCTTTCTTCAGGGTGGCTTCAGAGGAGGAAGACGTGAGGCCTTTCGCAACTTTGAAAGCCACAAGTTTTGCTAGAAACAGGTGCTCAAAGCTGTTAAGTGATGAGCAGATTGCTGTTGGCGCCGATGGCGAGGGTAATAAAATATCGATTTTTACGTTTGTGCCAGACAATATTGTCCAGATTCGGGACCTGGTAATCGATACGATCCACCTTGGCTCGAGAAAGTCCCGAGTCACTGTTATCGAGCCGCTTAGCATACCCGGTCGCGTCAGTGGGAAATCTGGCAATCTCTTTCTTAGCGGTTGGGAGGATAGCACGGTTCGGTACATATTTCTATACCTTCCAAATTTTTGTGTCTTGGTATTGACAGGTGGATCTAGACTTCATGACATGCGGTCTCCGAAACCATTTGTCGCCGTTTTCCCAGACACGGTAGATGACTGCCCAACTTACTGCCTCCGCCCTATAGGTCAAGAGCGGTTTATTGCCGGATCAGGAGACAATGCCCTTATCAAATTCTTCGACATGCGTGTTCCGGGCAGGTATGAGTATATCAACTCCGGCTTTCCCGCAGTAAAGAGCTATTATCATAATAGAGGTGAACTGGAGAGCCCTACCTCCATTCCCTCCAGGCCGCGCCGAGGGGACATCTCTATCTACCTCTCCCAGTCACCTTATAACCCCAAACGACGTTACGGGAGCCACCGATACCGCGGGCCCATCTACACAATCTCCCACCCCTCACCGTCCTCCTCCACATTCTACGTTGGCGTTGAAGGTGGAATAATCCGCCTCGACATGGCCAACACCGACGACCTCTTCGGCCGCCAGGGAGACTGGTACATCCACAATCTTGATATGGCGGCGGAAATCAAAAGCCATCACCAGCCGATTTCCCTCACATGTTATGAGCGTCCATCGTTAGATGATATTACAAAGCGCATAGACCTACTATACCAGCTACGGTCTTTTCAGTCATTCAAGGGTCAGGTTTTCTCCAACGGTGTTATTCAGCAGGAAGGTATCCCAGGCTGGGATGAGCGGTGGGCATATCTCCCTGGCCGAAGAATGCGGAGGAGTCAAGAAGGTTGAACACCTGCCAGCTCGAATAAGCACACTACTTTGCCGCGACAACCGCTTCATGAATAAAGATTCTTCATAGACATGGATGGAGTTGAGGAAACCTAGCCTTCAGATAATGGACTGCGCAGCTCAGCCCCAATCATTCTCCTCCTACTAGGCTATCTTTATAATGTCAACGGCCAAATATGCAAATAGACCCTCCGGGTGACGGGATAGAATCTAACACTAATATTTTGACTAGACGATTGCTCAGTATAAAGATACAGAATTGTAACGTCTCTCTTCCCCAGTGCATAGTAATTGAATTTAGAATGGCTAATCATGTTCGTATGATTCAGCTTGGCGATTGGAAGACTGACAGAAAGACGGGCAATTACGTCCGATCTACAAAGGCAATGTAAGTTAATGGGTTGTAATTCTATTGAAAAGCAGAACGCGCTGATGCAAATGCCGTGAAAAAGCCATAGCCGCCGTCACCCTAATCTTCAAACTTGTAAGCCTTGCTTGGGCCAATGTCAATTGGTCCGCCACGATATGAACCTCGTTTCTTCTTGTTCTTCTCCTTGGTGAAACTTTTTCCTCGCGTCACGGAGAGATCTTTATATGCGCGCTCGGCGTATGCATACGGAACGTATGCATTCGATGGGTGATTATGTGGCTGCTCGCTAGCAAGTGCCAAGGGGGTCGGTTTGGCTCCTGTCTGTTTATGCGGAGCGGATTTACCAAAGGCCAAGCTAGAAGCGGACGATTTAGTATTAGAAGTGGTTGTGGGCTTGGTAGGTGTTGATGTTTCCTTCGACTTCGTGTTTCCGACCAAGCCTGAAGCTTCACCTGAGCTGGAAACCGAGCTTCCACGCAATGTGCTGCTGGAATCGCGGGATTCTTTGCCAGTCACCTTCGAAGCGCTGCTTTTCTCATCCTCTGATTCGGAAGCAGATGAGGAGTCGTCAGACGAGTCGGACGATGAGGAGTCGTCAGATGTGTCAGATGATGAAGAGGATGGAGACGAGTCAGAAGAAGAGGATGAGGATAAGGCTGAGGATGACGTGGATGAGTCGCTCGAATCACTGTCGTCGCTGCCATCAGATTCAGGCAGCGAGGTCTTAGCTGCTATGGCGGTGATATCTTCTTCAGAGTCGGAGCCAGAGCTGGATTCGGAATCACTAGAGCTGGAATCCGAGCTGGAATCCGAGCTGGAATCCGAGCTGGAATCCGAGCTGGAGTCGGAGCTGGAATCCGTGGAAGATGACGAAGACGAGGCCGAAGACGAGGACGAGGATGAGATAGAAGACACCGAAGATTCGCGAGAGTTAGCCTTGCGTGCCTGTTTCACTGCCGCCTTGCCGGTTGCCAGCTTCTGCTTCTTTGCTGCTGGTGACTTGGAATCCGTTTCGCTTTCAGAGGACGATGACTCAGAGGAGGATCCATGCTTGCGCTTCAAGTTGTTTCCTGTTGATTTGGAGGTTGTGGATATTTGTTTCTCGTCGTCACTGCTTTCGCTTTCACTGGGAGAGCTGCTATCGCTTTCTGAGCTGGTGCTGGATGGCGACGAAGCGTCCTTCATTTCCACATCTGAGTCGCTGGATCCACTGTCGCTGCTTGATTCTTCAGTCGAAGCCGTCTTCGAATCTCCCGCCTCGTTCAACCTTTTCTCAAACAACTCAATCAGCGAGAGCGGAGTTTCCACTTTCCCTTTCTGGATGAGTGCATCGTTCGCCGCTAACTCCTCAGTGAAAGCAGATCTGGTCTTATCAAAACCGTATTCGGTCAAGAATGAAGTAACTGAGGCAATCAACGCAGGGGACAGAGGCGCCTTGGAAACAGTTAACTTTGTTCCATTCCCTTTCTTCACCTGCCTGTCAGTACGGCAATGGTCAAAATTGGATAAGTTGCGTTGGGCTTCCTACTTTCAATTTGGAGCTGGAAGCAGACTTGTTCTTTAGGCGGGGGGAACCTGCCTTGGAGCTCAGCTTGGAAGCTTTTTTTGGAGCCATCGCGCCTAGGGACAGCTTCAAAAACTACTAGTGAGATCGCACGCACTGCAGCTTTCCAGCGGAACAAAAGAACCAAGCAGAGAAGAGCTGGCCGTAAAATGAAAAGAGGAAGTGGTTGCTCAAGGATCAAGTAGAAAAAAAAAATTGGAGGTCGAAGGCACTAGTCCTAATCTGGAAAAGAACGAGTTCCCGTCTTGTTGTCCTCGTTGGGTCCGCAGGTTGCGGAGATGTATCAGTCAGCAGCACTACACGACCACTGAAGGTAGACAATCGTTCTGCGTGGCATTTATTGAAATACTGTGCTCATGGTGGAGGCATTGAATATTCTCAACCTCTGGTATATTTAGTTCTGGCGTATACCATATTTTTTATGGCGAAAGTCTTTCAGTGAAAGGTCGTTTCACCCACATGTTCTCTGAAAGTGCCCAGGTGCCTGAGAGCCATCGCCAAACCGCTAAGCCCCAGTTGAGTATAGTTCCCGAATCAGAGGGACGAGACTTCCATCAGAACTGCCAGCACCATCTGCAACGTGCTTGTCACACGACATCGCCTTTGCGGGAGAAAAGCTAGCTCATGGACCGTTTGCTATCCTTCGTTTGACAAACTCCCAGCCGAAAAGCATGTCGTCCGGATTGCCCGCCCAGTTACGACCAGCTCACCGGCCTCAACCCAAAGACCGCCGACCTGGAGACCCGCGTAATGGGGACCCGCGCAGCGGAGGCGCGCCGGTACCTGCGGCAACTGCCAGCATGTCCAGGGCGGAGAGATTCGAAGACGAAAAGCGGCGGATAATTCAGAGCTGCTTCTCGAAGAAGGATGCTGATGGGTCCAGTACGTCACCTTCAGTTCACCCTAGAGATCATACCCCCTTTGTTTGCAATCCATTGATGTGAAGAAGATGGGCAAAGTTTGGATACTAATTGAGAAATTCCATAATAGTTATTGAATCATACATCACGCATATTCGCGTAACAGAAGATGCTGCGTATCCTTCGTCTCCCCCGCCTCCAAAGTCTCCGCAAGAGAACAAAAAGCCCAGAGTGATCATCGTTGCTGTGAGAAAGTCGGGCAGAGTGAGGATGCATAAGGCAAGAGAAAATAACGACAGTTCTTTCTCGATTGGCAAAACATGGTTGATGGATGATTTGGCTCGCATCCAAATATTCGAGCATTTGCCAGCGTCCACTCCTTCGGAGCAGCAGCAACGGGAGTGGGCATCTAACCTTGGCTTTGTGGTGACTCTCACCAAGCCATACTATTGGCAGGCTGTGACACCGAAGGAGAGAGACTTTTTTATTGGCAGCCTGGTGAAGATATACAAAAAGTACACCGGCGGCAAGGTCCCTGAGTTGCTTGGTTTTGACTCTCGTGATCGGGAGGCCTTAATCGGCGCCATGCCACCGGGACCTCCGGTTTCCCAGACCGCAAAACCTCATACTTCTGGCCCTGCACGGCCTGACACGTCGTCAAGTCAGTCTAGGCCACCGTCAAGGCAGCATCAACGGCCCCAGTCACCGTTCTCGAATCGTTTACCGAGTCGTGATGGGCCAAAAGAGCCAAGTAAGAAGCCCTCGCGTGAACACTTTCTGCGTGCCGCACCAAGCCAGGAGCCTTTGCAACGACATTATCCGCCGATGCTGTCTCCGAAAACTTCCCAGTCTTCGTTCTCGCGGGATGACTTGCAATCGAAGCTTTCCGACTCACCAGCCGTCTCTGAATTAACGCCTCCTTCATCCTTGCGTGCCGGCCAATATCACAGGAATCGATCGGGTGATCCAGTCTCGGATGCAGCGCAAAATCGAGAACCCAAGGAGTCTGTTGGTTCTCGGTCAAACGAGGAGAGAAGTTTCCTTACTGCAGGATCAGATGATAATCCGCCTCAATCACATGAGACTGCGGATCTACAAGTTCTCGAGAGTGGAGTATCACCTCTTAAAATTCCGAAAAATAAACCATCTCTTCCAGATGTTTCGAGTCAAATTCACCCTGACGCCTTACGCCCTCAGCGTGGGCCTCCTGCCAAAAATCCGCCGCAACTGGAGCCTCCGAACGAAAGCATCGATAAATTTGTCACTCCCCTGTCATCACCAGAACCAAGTGTATTTGAAGCTATTCCGTCTTCCAGAGCAAGCAACAAATCTTTCAGTAATCTCAAAAATGAGGTCCCTGAGCCATCTGGTCCCATGCCACACCCTACGAGCCCTGAAGAAGCGAAAGAGGATTTCCAACGACCATCGAGGCTCTCGTTGGATTCAAAGACAGAACCGTTAAGGTCACATGGTGAAACGCCAACCCATTCTGATCTTCCAGGGCATCCTGTTCCGGCACCCTTGCAAACTAAGACGACCAATGCTCCATCACCATCTGCGTTTGTCGCGGAACAACAGGAAAAACAGGAAGAAGAGCATCGTCCAGGTCTCGGTCCCATGGTAAAGAAGAGGACAGGGAGAGATGTCGCTAGTGCCTTTAGAAAGGCTGCAACTGCGTATGGTGCCTTCAAGCCCAGGCCTGGTGGTGCAGCGGAGCGCCTGTTAGCTGCAGCAAAGGAGAAGCCATCGGATGAACCAGACGGTATCACGAGTGTTGTCCCAGCGCCTCTTTCTAGAGGGAGAAGTGCTGACACCGTAAAAACCACCGATAAACCTCCGTCTGACGGTACACCATCTCAACCCGCGCCGACAATTGAACTAACCTCAGAGCCAACAGCAAAACCGCCGACTCTTTCTGTCCCGTCTACCGTTGAGGCACCGCCAAAATCCCCCTCGCCGTCGGGCGAACGGAAACGTCAGCACCGAGAAGATAACATGGCGAAGTATTGCGCTGCTCTGGGGATCGATCCTATCTTGCTAGATGGTCGAGGAGCAGAGTTTGACGAAATATTGACTGACCTTGGATGGGATGGAAAGCTAGAAGGTGAAAAACGAATTGAAGATTTTGAAGCTGATGTACGCCGGGAAATTGGCAGGGTACAAGCCAGCAGCTGGCTAGGCCACCTCGAACTTCAAGAGGGCAAGGTGGATCAGCTCGCAGTATTACTTGACAAGACAATTGAAGAAGCCGAGGAGCTAGACGGGCTTTTGACTCTCTATTCGCATGAGCTCAATGTGAGAAACCCCACCAATGTAGCATCTGAATCATTGGTGTACTGACATTTAATAGACACTTGCCGATGACGTTGCCTACATTGAGGCCCAATCACAAGGTTTGCAAGTCCAAGCAGCAAACCAGAAACTCCTACAAAACGAGCTACAGAATCTCTTGAAAACAATTTCTATATCTTCCTCTGATCTTCGTCCGCTCAAAGAAGCGTCGTTGAGTAACCCTGATGGCGTCCGGGAAACAGAGCTGGCACTAGCCACTCTGTACAAGGCAATGGTCACTATAGACCCGGACGTCCGTCCGAACCGGAAACGCCTGGCAGACTCTTCAGGTGATCGTAGCGGGGTTGGCGTGTACGCAGACACTCAACTTGGGCAGATGCGGGCTGTCAAGGAGAAGAAAGGGGAGTATCGAACAGAAGCACTTAACTTCCTGCAAAGACTCAGGCAGTTTATGGGTGTGACGTTCAAGATGGCAGAGCAAAAATCCATGGATTCTCTTTCTAGGACACGATCCGAAACTGAATTGTCCAAATATGACCCGAGCTTCCACGAGGGAGTTAGGCGGGAGCTCTGGATGTACAACGCGCTGATGCTTTTCGCCCGAGAAGTGAGCACTGATGATTGGGTCGCTATTATATCTCTCTACGAGCAACAGATGAAACAATCGTACCAAAATGAGTTCCGCGACATTCAGATGGCTTGGAAACGGGAAGCCCGAATACCAGCTGGCGATGAACATGAACTTCTGTTCACGCACCAAGACAAAGATAGGGAAGGTGACGGCCTGACAACAGCAGCGCGAAAATTGACGGTTCGTCGAGGAAGGACGGTACGCGCTCCGGGAGGTCTTTCTGCTAAGGTCAGCCGCAGGGCCGATGGAAAAATCGACCCCTACGTGGCTTTTGCAGAGGTTGTCAACGATACCGCGAAACTCATTTCGGAGGAACAGAACTTTGTTGCTGCATATTTCCATCTATCGTCCCGTTCGAGCGCCGACTTTCCCGACCTTGTCAGTTCCTCTTTACCTGACGAACGGAGGTGTCCTGATATAAGCGACATAAAGTCTTTCGAAGCCGATCGCGAAGTAGCTAAACAGTTGCAACAGGTCATGGAAAGAATCTTCTCGTTCTGGACTGGTGATATACAGGCATTTGCTGAGTGGGCTATAATGCCCGAGCCTCTGTAAGTCAATCCTTGGGCTGAAATCCGGGTAAAACAAGAGCGTAAACTCTAACCCTGACTTTATAGGCAAGGAGTCGGCGCAATTTATGCACTGGAGAGGAAATTGGGCCTGTTTGAGGAGACGAATCAGGAGTTCCTTGTGCGCGGACTACGCAAAGTGCATTCCCGGCTAATGGCCCTTTTCACAAAATTTGTCGACGAGCAAATTCGAGCAATCGAGGAAACGAAGGTTAAAGTAAAAAAGCGCAAAGGCGTCATATCGTTTATGAAAACCTTTCCTCATTTCTCGATGACTGTCGAAAATATGCTCTCTACACCTCCTGGAGAAGTTTTCGATATTCGGTTCAAGGTAAACGAAGCCTATGCGAAAATCAACCGCGCCATGTGGGACAGTTTGAAGTTTATCGCGAAGGAGGCACCTGGCCATCAAGGTGCACCTGTGGCAGGTGGTGGTGATCCTGAAGATAAAGAGCTGTTGAACTACCACATCCTCATGATCGAGAACATGAACCATTACCTTGAGGAAGTAGAAATTCGAGATAACATTGTTCTGGAAGAATGGAAAGATCGAGCCGCACGGGATATGAATGAGCATTTACGGCTTTATATGGATTCCGTAATCCGTCGCCCGTTGGGCAAACTGCTTGACTTTATTGAGTCAACGGAATCCCTCCTTCAAACGACGAGTTCCCCAACAGAAATCGCGCTTCGACCCAGCCATTCACGCGCTGTCGCAAAAAGAGTAACAGCTGCGCATGATTCACGAGAGTTTCGACGTGGAGCGGAAGCGTTGAAGAAGCGAGTCGAGAAACATTTTGGTGAGGCTGACGATGTGGGACTCAGTCGGAGCCTTGTTGCAAAGGTGTTGAAGGAATGTGAAGCCCGATATTCAAACATTCACGATCGTGCCCGACGTATTTTCGAGCAAGTTTACGAGGGCCAGCTGGAGCTGGAATGGCGCATGGAGGAAGCGGTTGCCATATTCAAGCGAT
>FQSS02000760.1:1674-11754 GCA_900128795.2 Malbranchea cinnamomea | reverse complement strand
AAAAAAAAAAAAAAACAACCGCTTTGTTTGTACATGTACATTCTTCATTGCTTTATTCGTCAGTTTACCTTTTTTGGTATCTGTTCTCCGTCTTCCTTTTTGGGTCGTTTCTGGCTGATTGTTGGTAGGGTGATGACGATATGGATGGGACATGTGCTTGGTATTCGGCATCAATTCTGACGGGTCATGGTTTTTCCATATAATACATGATAATAGAGGTGTGTCTGGGTTATAGTACGTCTTCCTTTAACGGCCCGTAGATTGATAGGACATTTTGGGGTTGGGATCTGGTGTGGTATGATTGTGTACCCAGAAACACGTCCATGGCTCTCCTATGACATCAGTAGTGGACTGAATCCAATCCAGTGGCCGATAATCAACAGCCTCCTCCATCAGGAGTGCATTGATCGACAACTGAAGGGGCGCTTAGCTTGCATGTTATTTTTACAGATAGAAGACGCCTCATTTTGGTCTCAGTTGTCTTTCATGGGCTCAAGTTGCTCTAAACTGAAAACTTGTCCCCATGGCATCGTCATTTTTTCACGTATCTCCAAAAATAGTATGGCATGCGACTGCTCTGTTCCTCATTATAGGACTGATTAACCTGTTCCAATTGTTGCCTGTGGTTCCTGGGGCAGTAATTCCTGAAGAGAGGCCAATCCTCCCTGGGATGTTCACGATCCCAGATTATTTTCGAACCGAGCCTGGCCCCTTTGCTGGTGAGTATTAACAATACTATTTACGAAACCTGCCAACATAGATAGGATGTTTACTTGCAATGCTGATCTTAGAACTCTTGATACTACCTAGGTCCGACCAAAACCGGTGCTTCACCGTTTCTCGCTCAGACACTCCTGGTCCCAGCGGAGGGGTTGACATGCGCCCCCAACAATCCTCTTCAAACGCAGCTTCCCTTTAAGAATTCCAAAAATTGCTGGAAAGATAGACTTTGCAATGAGACCTCAATATTTGAGCACATGGGGCATCTGAGGTGTGGCAGCCTCTGCTCACCAATATTGTCTGTGGATCATCTGATACATTGGTCAGCTTTGCAGTCCTTACCAGCCCAGCCAATCTGGATTCGGTGCCAATGAATACGCTCTTCCTCCAGAGTCAAACATTACCCAAGTGCACGTTCTTCACCGTCATGGTTCGCGTTACCCAACAGAGACCACTCGCACTAGTGAGTGGGTTTCCAGAATTGTGGCTCACAGGGGGGAGTTCAGTGGAGAGCTGGAATTTCTGAACAACTGGTCTTACGAGTTGGGCTTGGAAATGCTTGCGCTGAACGGGCACCAAGAGCTGTTTGACAGCGGTATCCTGCATCGCATGAATTATGGCAGGTTGTACAACAGTTCCGCTCGATTCGTCTGCCGTACGACGACCAAATATCGGATGCTGGAGAGCGCTTGGTATTTCCTCCTCGGATTCTTTGGCCCAAATTGGAGGGATACAGTGATTTTAGAACAAATAATAGAAGAGGAGGGGTTCAACAACACTTTGGCTGGAAACAAGGCTTGCCCCAAAGCGTCGGATTCTCGCCAAATCGGGTTCAACGCGACTCATCGCTGGAAAGAGAAGTATTTGGCGAACGCGACGAGGCGGTTAAGACAATATTCTGGCAAATATAATTGGAGTGTCAATGATACCCTTTATGCTCAAACCATGTGTCCGTATGAGACCGTGGCCCTGGGATTCAGTCCCTTCTGTCTCCTGTTTACCTGGGAAGAGTGGTTGGGATTTGAATACAGTGTCGCTATCGAATTCATGGCCAATGCCTGTTTTTCTTCCCCGGTTGGTCGGGCAATGGGGATCGGATACGTGGTCGAGTTCCTGTCAAGGGTAGAGGGTCATACGGTAAATACTTCCACAATTCCATTGCAGATAAACATGACCCTTAGCACAAACCCTGTGACGTTCCCGGTGAACCAAAGCCTCTATTTTGATTTCGGCCACGACACGAGTATCACTTCGGTCCTTGCAGCCTTCGGCGTGAAGCAATTTGCTCAATTCCTGCCAACGGCTGGGCCGCCGTCAAACATGCAGTTTATTTCGAGCCAAATTATCCCATTCGCTGCCCGTCTGGTCATTGAAATAATCACAGCTCCCCGCCCTGTTTCTGAGAAACGGTCTCGAACAGCAGATAAGTCACCGTATGACATGAGTCGGCCTGCAAAGAAGACAAAGTATGTTCATCTTATACTCAATCAGCGTACAATTCCACTTGGTCGGAGCTTCGAGGAATGCGGTCTAAGGGACGACGGCTGGTGTGAGCTTGAGACGTTCATGGATATCCAAAAGAAGAGAATTGGGAGCACGAATTTCGAGTATAGCTGCTTCGGGAACTATACTCTCCCAAAATATGGGGAGGTGACTGATGGTGCACCACCGGAACCAACACAGTTGTCATCTGGGGATCGTGGGTTTTTCTCCCCCCAAGCTTCTCTCGACCATGTCTGATATTGCCATTCCCGTTGATGGTCCCTGTCGTATTGAGCTTACTAGCAGGCGATCAGGAACAACCAATATTCACCCTCAGATAGCAAATTTGATATATGAAATTAGAGCTATGTCTGAAACCGAAAGTAGACCTTACCCAGACCACTGTGAACGTAGAGCTGGAGCAGTCGTGTACTCTGCAGTGCTGGGACGTCTAGAGTATTAGCTGAATGTTGACCTTGAGACATGGATCAAAAATGACTGAAATCTGGAAACGGCTTGGCCTGCAGCATTGGCTTCGAGATTTTCGGGGAAGCACAGACAGGTCTTGGCACCAAATCTCGCGTTTGACGACTCCAAAGACCCAATTCTCAGATAATACTACTACAGTGTGTCTCTTTCTATCCTCTACAGGATAACAGTTTGACCGCATCCGTTACGCTGGTTCTGTCTACGCGAACCACTGGACACGTTCCAATCTCGACCTGGGGAACGACTGTGGATAAACTTCCTTTTTCGGTCGAAAGTACTCCAGCCCGCCGTCAGGGGCCCATTGCGAATTTGCCGTGGGGAAGTTGTGCAACTGTGACGTCCTCTGAATTCCACATACCGGCAAGCTGGACGCCAGCTCGACTCAGCTCCACTCTCCTTTTCCTTCGCAAGATAACCTACATGTGTTGATAATTACCACTGGGCGTATCGTGGTGTGGTCGCAACCCTAGGTAGCTACTACCTTTCCTCCTTATCAACGATTGATGCGAATGCGTGCATACTTAAACTTCACTATCGCTTCATGCTACACCCCACTATTTGCTGAAGATCCAATGCTCCATATAGTTGTGCTAAGTCGGTGTTATAGCGGAGCTATAGGACTCTCGAAATCGGTATTCTCAATGCCTTAGTCTCGCCATACCTCCGTCGACCCGCTCGCGAACCCGCAACACTTGATCGACGAGACACTTCCTTCTCCGGGCTGCTCGTGAGAAGAACAGAGAACCATGCCCTGGCGGCCTTTACCCCGCATCGCGTTTGCCGTTGCCGTTTACCCTTTCCAACCTTCTTCTCCTGCGGATCTTCCGCTCGAGCTTGGCGATGAGCTGTATATCATTGAGCAAGGAGGTGTAAATGGGGAGTGGTATAGGGGATACCTTGTGGCGCCTCCGTCTCTTCTAGCTGGCTTGACGAGCGTAAAGGGCGAAACATTGGAAGCTCGAGTATTTTCTGGCATTTTCCCCAAGAACTGCGTCGAGGTCAGGGAGTTTCTTGGTGAGACTGACTTTCAGAAACATGAAGAAAGAAATGATGGCGTATTAGAGGACAGCGCCGTCTCGACGCAGATTAATAGAAAGATGAATGGTGTGCTGGATACAGAGGTCGCGCAGCGGCGCTCAGGGCTTACTCCTTCTCCGTCCTTACCTCTGACTACGCTAGCTCCCGGTCCTCGAGAGCGGAATTCCAGCAAACCTCCAGCTCCCGTTCCTATGCTTAAGATTGGCGATGAGACTCCAACTTCCTCTTCGGAACCTCTAGTGGACGAGATAGCTTCCTGTCTGCGAGAATGGCACTCTACAAATATACACGAGCTACTGCTAACAAGGCAGTACCACACGTTGGAGGAGATGTCAAATATCGTTTTAGAGTTGGACATGGCTCGCCGGCAACTCTTGCACAATGTCCTAACGGCACAAGAGCGCGCTACCCTGCGGGAAGAGACGGTATGGAAACTGGTCCGTGGGAACAAAATGTTAAGCGGCGACGTTATTGTGCGCGATCCGAAACAGAGAGGACGGCTTCTTACTGGCGATGACTCTGCAATTGAGTTGGCGAAGCTCCAGTCTGAGATGAGCATGCTTGACAACTCATTGACGCAGCATGCTGATACTGTCATGCTGCACCATCTGCTCTTTGAAGTAAATGCGGTCACAGGTACCAACGCTGGTTCGGTTTGTCTCGCGCTGAGCCTGTGTCTCAAAACCGCGGACGGTGAGATCAAGCCGTTGTCGGAAACCTATAACTTGAACATCCTGTCCGCCGAGAGTTTTTCTGCATTGGCTCAAAGCGGCAAGCTCAAAACACTATTCACCGAACTGAGCACAGCAGACATAGGGGAAGTCCCTGGTGCTGGTTCAAAATTATATCTCGTTGTTAAACTCTTAGGACCTGAAAGCCCAAAGGGCCAAAGCGTATCAATGCCTCGATCATCCACCTCTTCCAGGGACGGAAACACCGGAAACAAAGGGAGTTCCTCACAAAATCATACCGGTAGAGGGAATCTGAAAGCAAGACGGAGCATGATTTGGGGTCCGAAACCAAGAGGAAATCAAAGCGTAGATGAAGGCGTTCGACCTGTGCATTCCAGTGATTCAAACACTAGCCGGGAGAGACATCCAGTTACTTCTTCTGCAAAGGAGCCGTCTGTGACCAGATATATCGGTGTTGGCGCATTGGAGATCGGACCTTTTCTAAGGAACGGAAAGGATAGTGAGCAGATCATCAACATCTGGTCTCCGGTCGGCGATATGGACGAGCAGGAAGATTATACTGAAGGATTCGACGAGATTATTTCATCCCTTTTGCATAGTCCCTCTGGGCGGTATGCAAGGTCCTATCGCGCAGCGAGGTTGCATACACATCTCTACCCATTCGCCAGCAAAGACCCAGAGACTTTGATACGTACCAATCCGACCCTTCTGCACGACGTGACACAAACACGAAGGATGGGTTTCCCGGAGGCACCAACCAAACCGCGTTCTGATATATACCTGATACTATCTCGTGCTGTGATCCCACCAGATGCTTTACTCTCGCATCCCATTAATGGCCAAGTCCATTTGCCCCAGGCTTCTGGGCTTCGAAACTTGCAGCTCACCCTAGAAATTCGAAATTCTGCGGGCACCAGGATAGAACGATGCATCTTCCCGTCGTCGAATTCGCCGGGCCACACTGCATGGAGAACTACGGTTACGGAAAGGGGCTATCCCTGGAACCAAACGATACGTTTGAATATTCCAACTGACGAAGTTCCGGGTTGTCATATAATCATGAGTCTAGCGGATGCCCCTGAATTCCCTTTTGCTTTGTGCTGGATGCCACTATGGGATCAGGAAGCTTTTATACGGGACGGACGCCATTCACTATTGCTCTACGCTTACGACAAGTCGACTTCTTCCATGGAAAATGGCAGAGGGGCCTATCTTTCTCTACCGTGGAGTGCTCTTGGAAAGAATGAATTTACAAAGGATGAGGCTGTGACAGGACCATTGGCAACCTTAGCGCTCGAAACACATCTGTGCAGTACCGAGTACTCTCAAGACCAGGTTGTGGTTGGTCTCATCGGTTGGAAGGAAAAGCCTGCAACACAACTTCTGGAACTCTTACGAAGGATAGTCTTTGTTCCAGAGCTAGAGATTGTCAAACATCTTCGCGGTGTCTTCGATGCGCTGTTTGGTATACTTGTAGAGCATGCTGGGAATGAGGAGTTCGAAGACTTGGTCTTTAACGACTTGGTTACTGTACTTGGCATTGTCCATGACCGACGTTTCAATTTGGGACCCTTGGTCGATAAATACGCGGATGAGCAGTTCAATTTTCCATTTGCGACGCCCTGCTTGTTACGGAGTTATTCACGCCTGTTACAAGCGACACCCGACTCTCAACAATCGCGAAATCTGAGGGCAGCGTTCAAGGTCGGACGGCATATTCTGAAGTTCATCATCAATGCTAGAGGACAGCAGAAAGCGAAAGAAGAGGGCATCGGTATCACCAACATTCAATCAACCTTCAATCGTGATCTCCGCTTCATTTTCACGTCGGTGGAGTCACTAATGCAGAATCCGGACCCAAGCCTTGTTGGCAGCAAAACCTTGGCCGTACAGCATTTCCATACATGGCTACCGGAGCTTTTTAAAGCGTTGAGCAAGGACGAAGTTGTCAGCATTGCGCTGAGCTTCATGGAAGCTTGCAAAGATGTGAAAAGCATGCTCATTCTCTACAAGCTGGTCTTAATATTGAACTATCTACGCCTCCCGTTATTTGAAGAACCCAAGGAAAGAAAACTTCTATCGTCCCATTGCATCCGCTGGTTGGCGCCGTATTGGGGCGAAACAAATGAAGTCACAGACCAGTACAGAGATCAAGTTCGCCTTTGCGCTTCCATCGTGGCCGAGCAACTCAAACACCCAGAACCTGAACTTTTTGAATACCTGCCGAAGGCTGTGGCTTCCTATTGTGCGATCGAAAAAGACGGTGTTGAAGACACAGAGTGGCTGTCCTTACTCTTTAGCAAAACTTTCCCATTCCAACTCAAGCAATCAAAGACCAAACAAAAATTCGATGAGTCACTCGTCGAGCTGTCAGCGGTAATAGCAGCGTTGTCAAAGATACCGGATCCGGCACCCCTGGATTTAAATCAAGATGACCTTGCTATATTTATAGCTCGCACCCTGGAGACTCATAAGTCGGTCCTTGACTGTGTTGCTTACCCAGCTAGCTGGCTAAGCTTGCACATTTATCATCACCGTTCAGTTCTGAAGAGCCTGGAGTACATCTTCTCTGTTTTGTCTGAAAAATTCTTGCCACCTCCGGAAGATGCGGATACATTTGACATGGAACTGTGGAAGTCGTACTTCTCAGTCCTTCTAAAGCTGGTCTCGAGCAACTCCCTTGCTTTGGAGAAGTTCCCCGAACAAAAGCGACGTGCAGTTTGGAAGATTGCTGGCGATGTTCGTGAGAATGGCGCAGAACTGTTACGCAAGTCCTGGGAAGCTATTGGCTGGGACACAGGCTTAGAAGACAGAGAAAGATATGGGCTGCAAAAACTAGGAGGATATCAAGTGCAATATGTGCCCAGCCTCGTCCCGCCTATTATCCAGCTCTGCCTCAGTGCACACGAAGGTCTCCGACATGTCGCCGTGGAAATACTCCAAACCATGGTGCTCAGTGAATGGCAGCTGAACGAAGACTTGGTAATGGTGGAAGCCGAGATAATTTCAACTTTGGACGCCCTTTTCAAAGCGAAAAATGTCAACAGCGGCATGACCCACAAGTTGTTCATTAACGAACTTCTAGATCTATTCGAAACGAAAACTATCAACCCAGACGAGGAGCTTTTAGTAGCTCTGAAAGAACTCGTCGCTACTATTGACGAGTTGTTAGACCTCCTAGTGGCTTCTCAGAATGGCGATATTACAGAAAGTCTCAACACACTCAAGCTTATGGAATTCATGAAAGACATGCAAAAGGAGGATATATTCATTCGATATGTGCACGAACTAGCTGAAGGACAAGCCGCAGCTCGCAATTTTACTCAGGCTGGTCTTGCCCTTCAGTTTCATGCTGATTTGTACGACTGGGATGTTACGAAGGTCCTCCCTGCGCTCTCCAACCCCCCCTTTCCCGAGCAGTCGGCTTTTGACCGCAAAGAAGCCCTTTACTTTCAGATTATCCAGCATTTTGAAGATGGAAAAGCCTGGACTCATGCGCTTTCATGCTACAGAGAGTTGGCACATCATTATGAGCATACAAATCTCGATTTCTCGAAGCTTTCGCGAGCTCAGTCGTCAATGGCAAAGATTTATGAAACCATCGTGAAGGAAGATGCACAAGTTCCAAGATATTTCTGTGTCACTTTTAGAGGGCTTGGCTTTCCTCCCAGTTTGCAAAACAAGCAATACATATTTGAAGGATTACCGAACGACCGCATGGCTACTTTCACAGACCGGATACAGAGGCAGTATCCAGCTGCTCAGATAATCTCTTCCGGGGCCATAGAAGAATTTGAAGGGCAATTCCTACAGATATCGGCTGTCAGCATACATCGGGACATTCACCATCACGTATTCCAGCGACCCAAGTTGCCGCTATCAGTGAGAGAACACCTCTTGGCATCTACGCCGTCTCAGTTTTCTGTAACGACGAAGCGTCATACAAGCAGTCGTAATGTCAAGGAGCAGTGGGTAGTGAAGACAATCTATACCACGGCCGAACCGTTTCCAAATATCTTGAAACGAAGTGAAATAGTTGCGACTGAAGAGATTCCTTTGTCGCCTCTACAGACAGCAGTCGAGAGGACGTTACGGAAAACCCAGGAATTAACGCTTCTCACAAAGAGGATAGCAGCAGGTGACGATTTGAACTTGACGGGACTGACAGAAGTCCTAGGTCAGCTGCTCGATCTTGATTCAACAAATTCTTCCAGCGTCGCTCGCTATCGGGTGTTCCTGGAAGATGTTCAAGAGTCTAGGACGCACTCGAATCCTGAAAACGAAGAAAACGGACCTGTCCCGGTGGACTTTCTCAAGAATGCTCTTTCCGTCGCCCTCGTGGACCACGCGTTGGCCATCAAACATTGCATCAGTCTTTATTCCGGGCCAGATTATCAGACTACACAAACGCAATTGATGCAACGCTTTGAGGCATGCTTTGCTCCTGAAATCGCTTCTCTCGCGCCTTTGCAAACTTCGTTCCCTAAATCTGGACCTGTCTCAAACGATGCAATTCCACCTTACCATTCACCAATGCAGCCGGCAACCCCGAATCAAACAGGGTCAATTCGCTCTGGAAAAGAAGATCTTCGCTCTACCCGAGGAAGAGGCGCTACTCAGTCCTCTGAAAAGCCACCTGCGAGCCATCGTCTGAGCTTGAACATTTTTAAGCGGTCAAACCATGGCCCATCTCATTCAACGGCAACAATTACCAGCCCTGCTTCCACCGGCAAATTGCCGATAGAACAAAGCCGCCATGAGAACATAAACCAAAGCAATGGATCACCTGATTCGTGCACAGATGATACCAAGTTGGAAAGGAATGGCACCAGTACCACATCCTACAGCAGGACACAAAGCCGTGACGGCAAGGGTGAGACTCAGCAAAAGAGGCGAAGCTTCTTTGGTGGTACGGGAGGCACTCTTGATGACGAGGTACCAAATAGCCGTAATCCATCAGTTTCCTCTCCAGTGGCATCCCCGACAGAAGACATGCGAACAACACAACAACGCATCATGGAACGAGCTGCGCGTTCCCAAGAGCGTTTGAACTCTACTGCAGGGAAGCCTGGTTCTACCATACCCAATCAGAAGCATCCTTCGACAGCCGCTTCGAATACGGGGGGAAATAGTCGGCCAGCTACATCGGACCAGCAACATGGTTTGGCGAATCACGCAGATACGGGCTCCAATGTAGATTCGCCCAATGGTGCTAGTGCGTCCGGTCCTGTCAGTGGAATGCGAGGCTCCGTTATGAAGCGTTTCAGCATGCTAAAAGTTGGCCGGAAGGCGAGCAAGTTAAATTTCCGAGATGGATTTAATGGCGGCGTGCTGAAGGAAGAATAGAAGAGCGGGGACATTGTCTACTGACTTTCAGGTTCTCTTTTCAATGAAGACAGGTAAGAATGAGGGTTGGCTGACATTATATGGCTTGCGGATTTTCTTTTAGGATACCTACTGAGCTATCTATTTTCATTGTTACTTTTCTGATAATGCATGATGCCCATTCTCTTTTTTCCCTAGGCTTGGATCGTTCGAGTCACTTTCTTATTAACCTCCATTCAAATGTTCCTTTTCTTACTCTTACTTTCCCACTCCTTTACAGTCTCAGGTCTTTCCGATCGCGTCCTCCTCGCCTTGGCCTTTTTTTTTTTTTCAG
>FQSS02000762.1:86115-104992 GCA_900128795.2 Malbranchea cinnamomea | reverse complement strand
CACCGCACAAAGGGGAGGGTATAAAAAAAAAGTGATGCATCCGCGGTTTTGTCTGCCACCCTGCAACGCTCCCTGCGGTGTGGGGGTCGCCGGATCGTGGTCGCTGGTTGACCCGCGTTTCATGATCGATCGACAGACCGTCAAGTCGCACGGTCGCAGATCCTCGATGGAGAAGTGGTCGTCCACACGGTGGATCAACCCCAACGCGCGAACAGGGCCGCCAGCCTGCCACGAGATGATTCATACATACATCATCATCATCATCATGCGCGAGAGACCCGACGGTGACAGAGGCTGTGGCTGGGCGACGACGGGACCCATGGTTCGTCTCGACCAGCACGCCCACCGACAAACGAGAGACGTGGCTGGAGACGAGCCGGGTCACGGCCAATCGGAGAGCACGAGAGGCGCGAACCGAGGTGCTCCCCCTTTCTCCTCCTCGCCACGGTCGAGATTCTCCCGTCAGTGACGGCTGCTGCTCGTTCTCGCGGTCCTTGGATCACATCCTGACTTTGGAGTGGCATCGTCGGGATGGGCTGTTGTCCAGGGCGACGACCGCGTGGAGAGGACTCCTGACGCAGCAGCCGCCGCCGCAGCAGCAGCACCCCAGCTGACCGGGGGCCATCCGAAACACATCATGTCACAGAGCGATCCCGTGGCACGTCTCCTCCTTGCAAGCTGGTCGTGCGCGCGGGTGGTGATGGTGGGTGGCACGGCGCTGCTGGGGAGTGAGACCGTCAGACAGACGGACACAACGGCAGCAATGAGCGGAGTCCGCGGTTCTCCGTCGTCGTCGTCGCAAAAAGTTCTCTGGCACAGTCGGATGTCGCTGTCATGGTTGGTGGTGGCTTGCTCCGCTCTCGCTCTCTCTCTCTCTCTCTTTCGCTCTGCTTGCTCCACCCACGAGGCTGACTAAGGCGCGGATGGCTCCAGTTACTATTTTCGGAAGGGTCATTCACCAGCCTCCTCGGTCTCCTTTCTCTTAAAACCTCTTTGACTCGCCGCTCCTGTCTCTCTCTCTCTCTCTCTCTCTCTTTCACTCTCGCTCGTTGACACTCTCCAAGAGACACTGAAGAGTCTCCTCTCCGGTCTCGCTCTCTCTCTTTCACTCTTCCCGCTCGTGGACACTCTCCAAGAGACCCTGAAGAGTCCCCTCTCTTCCTCTCCGGTCTCTCTCTCTTTCACACCCTGGGTCCCTTCTCACCACCACCACCACCGTCGCTTGGCTGCTGTCTCCTACGACCACTCTCCTCTCGAGCAGATTGACAGCGGGTCGACCGATCTCCTCCCATTGAGAGCCGCCTCGCTCGCTCGCCGCCGTCATGAAGCTCTCCCTGGTCGCCGCGGCGGCCGCATCCCTCCTCTCCTCCCCGCTCCTCGTCGCCGCGCAGAACTATGTCGACTGCAATCCCACCAAGAAAGGTACGTGAACGAACACACCCGCTCCTCCGTCCCACAATCCCATGCAACGCTCGCGGCTGACCGTCGTTCGACCGGCTCGACCCCCCAGCGTGCCCGCCCAGTGAAGCGCTCGGCGGCTCCGTCGCCTACGACATGACGAGTGCCCCCGACGGCTGGGAGACCAAGGGAGGCACCCCCCAGTACACCGCGGACGGCGCAGACTTCATCGTCGCGAAGCAGGGCGACTCCCCCACCATCATCTCCAACTTCCACATCATGTTCGGCCGCTTCGAGATCACCCTGCGCTCGGCCCGCGGCAAGGGCATCGTCTCGTCCGCCATGCTGCTGTCCGACGCCGAGGACGAGATCGACTGGGAGCTGCTGGGCGACGACGAGAACGTGCAGTCCAACTGGTTCCGCCTGGGCAATACCGGCAACTATGACCGCGTGCAGTACCACACCGTCCCCGGCCACTGGGACAACTTCAACACCTACGGCATCGACTGGACGCCGGACCGCATCGAGTACTCCATCAACGGCAACGTCGTCCGCACCCTGGTCGCCCAGGAGCTGGGCGCCGAGTACCCCCAGACCCCGATGCACGTCCAGGTCGGTCCCTGGGCGGGGGGGGACCCCGACCTCAACTCGCCCGGTACCGTCGGTATGTCTCTCTCTCTCTCTCTCTCTCTCTGTCTGTCTGTCTGTCTGTCTGTCTGTCTGTGTGATCTTGCTGACTGCTCTAGAATGGGCTCATGGTCCCGTGGACTACAGCCAGGCGCCGTTTGTCATGAGCGTCAGGTCCATCAAGGTCACCGACTATTCCACCGGCAAGGAATACGTCTACACGGACAACAGCGGCACCCTCGAGTCCATCGAGGCGGTCGATGGCCAGATCTACGGGAATCCTAATGGGTCGCCTGCTCCCCCACCCACAGAGGTAGAGTCGTCAACTCCTCCCGCGGACGCTCCCACCCCGTCCCCCTCAAAAGGTACCCCCTCCAGCCATCATCCTGCTCCCACGCGGGGCGATGAACCACCCGCCACGCTGGAGACGGATGAGTCAGTAACCTCCTTGTCAGGGCTTCCCAGCAGCTGGATAATCACCACCGACACTGGGAAAGCCACCGAGCCGAGCTCGGCGTCTGTGAGTGAGCATCCCACCGCGCCCCTTTTTCCAAGGGCAGCGTTCCATGGCACCGGAGAACACGTCTGGAACTAACGATCGGTCGCTTTTGCTCTGCAGGAAACGTCCCCGCCGTCCTCGTCGCTCTCGCGTTCGTCGTCGGCCTCCTCGCCCCCTGAGAGCACCTCGGACGCCGCGGAACCCACCACCGACCCCGACCGGACCCCGACCACCCTGGTCACCTCGTCCGTGCTGCCCCCGCAGACCGTCGCCCCGCCCGCTTCAACCGACACGCCCGGGGCGGGGTGTGCGCTCCGTGCGACCAGGGCCGGCGCGCTGGCCGCGTGTCTCGTTCTCGGGCTCGCCCTGTTCTAAGCACCCCAGTTGTACATATGACGACAGAGAATGACGACGATGGAATGACTCACGGCGTCTTATGCGATGACACGACGGGATGGCGATGAATGTTTCAGCATGAGTACGACGCAGGATTACGTGCTTGACTCGGATGGCTGATCGGCTACACTTTTTTTTTTCTTGTGTGTCTCTGTTTTTCACTTTTACACATAGACTCTTTAATGCGTGCCGGCGACGGATTCCCAGATGTCTGGTGTGTTCTTGATACCGTTGATTCTGGCGATACCAATGCAAGAATATCCTTACCCACAATTCGTGCCAGGAAATTCGACGTCAATTGGGCAGCGTCGTCGTCGTCGTCGTCGTAGCAGCAGCAGCAGCAGCAGTAGTAGTAGTAGTAGTGGTAGTAGTAGTAGCAGTAGCAGTAGTAGCAGTAGTAGTAGTGCGGCACTACACGTGTAGTGTGTACCCTGCCGCTTGGTTGTCGACTTCATCTCCTTTCCTCTCGCCCTGCCATCTTACGCTGCGCCTGCATCAGGTAGACCTATTACGACCGGGATGTGATTTCAGACGAATACTACTCTAGTCCATCCAGGTTTTCTCTGGGCCCGTCGACGTCTACGCGTGGTATTGTCAATACAGTAGAACCTCGATATAACGAGGATTCATTGAACATAGACTCATCGCGCCGCTGCTGAAATAGGCCTCCAGAGAATCTGCATTGGGATCTTTGGCAAACCCTGTCTCCTCATATTCAGCCTCGATTTCAGGGCCATCTGCTCATCAAGTCTCTCAAGGTCATCCTTCGTACCTCATCCTTGGATCAAGAAACTGCAATATGCATAAGATTATGGATGTGTGATGAAGCTGAAGCTGTGCAAAATCCCGTGTGATCTCAGAGTATATATCAGAGTCGGTCCATCAATCTCGGGATCCGTAAGAGCTGGTTAAAGCACTTTTGAATTGTTTCCATCTTCGATCAGGCTCCCAAGCCTGGACTCCCCATGGAATAGCATTGTAGAAATAGGATCTCGGCCAGTTTCATCTTCATGAAGCATATATAAATCCACTGCCGTTTCCAGTCGGCTTTACTGCAGCTTCATGAGCTACAAGTTGTCCATAAGCAGAACCACCTTTTGACCAGTCATGAGATTCAAGTGTGATATAGATTCCAGCAGTACGGGAAGCTCGAGGAGATTTGGCAGTGCCAATACGGAGTATCAGGTTGGAAGTCGTTGGGATCCTGCATTGCAGCGAAATGAGCTGAGATCCTTGCTTTCTCCTTTTTTTTTTTCCAGGAAGCTTCGGGGTTGCTAGACTCACTTCCAGTATAGAGAGGTCTCATCACAGTTGAGTTGATCTCTAAGGCTAGGCACTCAGAGCTTGTCGTGGAGATCATCTCTCAGAGAAATCTTACTGATCCTCCTTTATAGCCTTCCGAGACTGAAGCTTGTGAAGCCAGCCATCGCTGAAAGCTGGCATTTCCTTTTCCTCGTACACTGGAAGATTTTTCAAAAAAATTGCACCTTCTCTCGTGTGATATCACCAGTTATTGCATAGAACCTAGCTCGTCGGATCCACTCGTACAAGGCCTCGTCAAGCTCAGGCCAGCGCCTAGGTCTCTTCTTCCGCCAGTATCCTCCAGGTCAGTCAAGTACGCAGTAGTCTAATTAAAGGTCAGTTGCGGCTTGTAGCGGTCGGATTCCTATAGCATCACGGAATTCCTTATAGGGAGGGGTCTTCTGGCAGTGCCAGCTACATGTTCCACCTTAATTTCACCTTTGCTGGCCCAGTCGGATCTCTGTGTGACGCGAGCGTCTGGTCTGGGCTTCAGTCTTGCTAGGTCAACTGCTCTTTGTTGTCTACTAGGAGCTTAGTAGTCCATACATAGTAGGGGCCTGGGACCGCCTTCTAGTAGTCCCGCGTCCAGTAGTAGGTCATTCAGCCAGACTAGCTCGCAGGCGGCTTCAGATGCGCTGATATATTCAGCTTCTGTAGAGGATTTGGAGACTGAGGTCTGCCTCTGCGACCGTCAGGCAATTGGGGCTCCATTCATGGTTATAACGTACCCAGAGGTCGATTTGTACGCACGGTCGGCTCCAGCCCAGTCAGAGTCAGAGTGGGCTGTTGGTTGTAGGCCTTCTTTGCCTTCACTCGCCCTATAGACTATTCCTTGGTCCTTTGTGCCTTTCAGGTAGCGTAGGACGCGCGTGAATGCTTGCCAGGCCGCTGGTCGGTCGGGAATTGAAGCGGGCTAGGTAATTGGTTGCGTACGCTATGTCAGGCCGCGTACAGGTCACTAGGTGCTGCAGTGAGCCTGTTCCTTTCCGGTAGTTGGTAGGAGTAAAGTCATCATCCAGTCCTTGGTCCTCATCAGGCGTGAATTCAATCCGTAGGCCTTTCTCCATTGGGGTGTCTCTTGGAAGGCAGTCCTCCAATCCAAGTTCAGTGAGCAGCTCCTCTATGTAGTGCTCTTGTGAGATAGCAAGGTCTCCATTGGCCTGCTTCTCTATCTTCATTCCTAGGTAAGGCTTGCTGTTATCAGCTTCCTTAATCTCAAATTTGGTGGCTATCTGCTGTACCACCCAGTCAATGTCCTTCTGGTTGGGTCCAGTTATGCGGCAGTCATCCACATGTAGGGTCATGTAGACAGGTCGGGATCTGTGGATCAGTAAACCAGCGTCATAAGGAGAGATCCTGAATCCTATAGACTTCAGGTGCTCTGTAGCAGTGAAATACCATACTCTGGCAGCTTGCTTCAAGCCGTACAAACTCTGCCGCAGTAGTCCTTCCGTGCTGGACTCCAGTAGGTCGTTCCATGACAATCACTTCATCTCTAGGTAGGGTCCCATTTAGGAAGGCGGACGCGTAGTCTATGCTGCGGGATTTCCATCCTCTGGCGGTTCCTATAGCAAATAGGGCTCGAGTAGTAGGTCCACTGACTACAGCAGCATAGGTCTGCTTGGAGTGGACTCCTTTCTCTTGCAAGAATGCTCGTACAACCCAGCGTGCGCGGAATCGTATTGTCTCACCCTTGGTGTGGTCATTCCTGGTTGGCGCTCAACAAGGTATAAGTGCCTTTTTTGCGGAATCCCTCGACCTCTTGCTCAATAGCTTGTTTCCAGTAGTGCCAGTCAGGGGATCGTTTGGCTTCAGCCAGGGTAGTAGGTCGGTCAGTCAGGGTACTTAGAACAGGGACATCATCAGGCGTAGGAGGTTCTAATATCTCGCGTTCAGTTGCTAGGTAGGATGGCTCTAGTAGGCCAGTCAGGTCGCCGTCAACTAGTTTCAGGATTTCCGCTTTCTGCTTATATAGGTAGGCGAGCAGCTTGTGCTGCCATCCCTTCTCTGGTTCCACAATGTCTAGTTCCTCAGGTAGGTCAAAATCAAGTCTGTCTGCCTGGCTAGCCTGCGGCAGTTTGGTCGCCATGTTTATAGTAGGCGGGTCCGTTAGTTCCTGGACAAATTCCACGTCACATACGATATGGATCTTGCCAGAATCAGGGTCCCAGAGTCGGCAGTAGTGTAGGCCATGGTAACCCACAAACTCATTATAACTGCGGTAGTGAAAGCTTCGCCCTAGAGCCGTTTTGGAAAGCCTGCATCAAAGAGGAGGCTCTGTACGCATTCCATTATAATCCGATTGGAGCGCTCGGCTTGTCCAGATTATAATAGAACGCGTACGATTGAGGAGTGTCAGGAGCAGTCAGCTCATTTGAATGCCCTCAGCCTTGTAGAATTCCTCCAATTCCATGTTAACAAACTCCCTGCCTTGGTCATGGTGCATAATCCCAATCTTCGGGTGGTAGTATCGTAGATCATCCGGATCCAGTTCTTGATGACTGGTATAGCGTCTGACTATTTTTCAGTAGTTAGCCCATCGATAGCGGGTGGCATCATCGGTTAGAATGAGCGTATATCTCGCTCCGCCGTACGTAGCAGTTTCAATTCCGTCATCTCGTCCGTCACCAGCTAGGTCAACAAATACACGGTATGCTGGTCTTGTAGCTCGGGTGGCTGGTTGGAAGGGTCTTTGAATCTGCTTAGATTTATTGCAGATCTCACAAAAGTCTAGTTGCTTAGCTTCTTTGATCTTAATGCCTAGACGCGGATCTCTTGCTAGTTGAGGATGTCATTGGCATCAATTGCCCTAGGCGCCTATGCCAGTTGATCATCGGGTCTTCCCGTATCATAGCTGGTCTGGCACGCTCATTTGGTGCCAGAAAAGAATCATCCACTTCCACAGTGGTTGCAAGATATTCTGTCATAGCCTCTGGCTCAATCAAGGTAGGTTTCATAGTATAGCAAAGGCTAGTAGGTTTCGGAGCTTGGAGGTCTTGGAGGACGGGTTAAAGGCTAGATATTGTTCTCAGTTAGCGGCGTCTCGAAGGTATAGGCCCGGTCTGGCGATGTCCATAGAATTGAGTGGTTTCCTCTGTCTTTCAACTGTTTGAAGGTAAATCCTCGCCGTACAAGAGCTCCAAGGCTTATAATATTGGTATGAAGTCCTTCAACAAGTCGTATTAAGTCGTACGTCCTCTAGCTGTAGGGTTTCCCCCCATCAACCAATAGGTCAGCTCGGCCAGCGCCTTTGACCTTAGCTGCTGTTCCATTCGCCATCTGCATTGCTGTAGCAAGTCTGGACTTCGTATCCTGCAGTAGAGAGGCCTGGGAGGTAGCGTGTTTGCCTGAGCCAGAATCCATAATCCACATCTCTTGGTTGGGCGGATTCTCGTACGTGGAATTGATCTGCTCAGTCTCGTGTGGAGGACTAATTCCTTGCCCTTTCCTTCATCCTCTGGTGGCTGTTCTGGGTTCCTTGTTCTCTGGAAAACTTTGATGCGTGTGGCATTGTCTGTTTGCCATCCCTCAGGAGCTAAAGAAGGATTTGCTAGCCAGCAAATCCCAAAATGTCTCTTCCTGCAGTCTTTGCAGGTAGGGAATCTTTGCCAATCCCTCCTATCATTCTCATTGTTCTCAATGTTCTGCTCCTTCCTACCATTTTGATCCCTCCTATCCTGTCATGAGTATTTTGGCGTCTCGGTGGCTCCTATCCTCATTTCTCTCTCTGGAAGATTCTTCTGCAGTTGGTGCAGGTAGTCTGGTCAAGATGTCCTTCATCAAAATCAGTTTCTGGAGGCGGTGATCCATTCTATCTCCGTCAGTAGGGCTAATAGCCTTTCAGTATATTGCCGTTCATGTTTCCAATCAGCGGTCAAATCGAATATTTCCAACGCTAGTCGTTTCCGTACGGTTTCTGGCTGTCCAGCGAATATTCAAGTAGATTCCAGAGCTTGTACGCACCTATCTCGTCCGGGGCTTTAAATCTCGATTGGGCTTGTGGGGTCAGGGTAGACCAGATAAGAGTGTGGAGCCAGGTGTTCTGCGCATGCCAACGTTTCACAATTCCTTCATCTTTTGCTGGAGGCTCCACTTGGCCTTTCAAGAGCATTTCTTCAACCTCAGCCTGCTTGGCTGCTACCATGATGTTCTCTCGTCTATTCGTCTCGCGGTGTCACCTCGGGGGTTCTCTGTTCGTTATGATCTTCGGTTGTTGGCTGCGGGACTCGGTCGTAGGTACTTGGCAAGTCGATGCCAGCTCCTGGCCGCGTATTCACCATCTCCTAGGCGACCTGACGCGTTTTAACCCAGCTAGGGTGTCAGTACGAGCCTGGTCAAGCTATGCCAAATAGCTAGGATCCGATTTCTCGCGCGTACGAGGTGGCATTTCCTTTCCCGAGCTCGCCGCGCGGGGGGCGTACTGCCCGGTATTTCCACACGGGAGGAGTTCAACGTCGACACACCTACCTGCTCGACCCGGGGACTGGCGTCCAACGACGCGCGGGTGCTGCGGGTGCTGCGGGTGCTGCGGCCGCTGGACTGTACCTAGCTGCTAAATCCTGGCTTGCCAAGTAGGTGTCATGGTCCACGCCGCCATCCCATGATCCCCGATCGTGTGGGAGGACCTGGTGTTGGGACTGGGCGCAACCGCAACGGGACGACGGCGATGCTGCAGCAGGACGCGTTCCTCTGGTGCTCGCCGTTCAAGACCTGGCGACACGTGAACGTGTACGATCCGCTGGGGGCGGGCCCGGCGGACTCGCGGCGCGGGCGAGTGGCGGGAGCGGGCGGTGCTGGACCTGGAGGTGCGGACGGGCATGCTGATGATGGAGGGCGCGACGTGTGACGGGGAGTGTTATTCACGGGCGGTATGGCATGCGCCAACCTCGGTCCAGGCGTCAATATCAAATGACGAGCCACAGACTTGCTCCTTCATCCATGCTACCGACTCCTATGAGGACAGGAAGACGGCATATGTATGTACTCTGTTTCGTTCGTGCCCCGCGGGGAGGGGAAAAGTTCGATACGGCTGGCCAACGACGTCTACTTAGTCATCCGTTCGGAGGCTTCCGTGATGAGCCCGGAACGATCCCGGGGAGAGACACTCTCCGCCCCGTCTCGCCGATCGCAACTTTGTCAGCGATTTTCCATCGCTGCGACGAGGGTCCATGTGGAGATGGCACCGAGACAGCACAGCCGCTCAGCAGCACAGCAGCACAGCAGCACAGCAGCACAGCAGCACAGCAGCACAGCAGCACAGCAGCACAAGCAGCACTCCGTCAGTAGCAGAAATAGCAACAGTGGGAGTATCGCTCGAGGGAGTCTATCGTCCTGCGATGGATTGTCGTCGATGAAGCAATACGAGTACGAGCACGTTTTGTGGGGTGTGTTATTGTTGTGCAGGCATAAATCGGATGACATAATACGTTTTATGCAGGGAGAAAAGGTACCTTATACGATGCCAACACCGGCGTATTCGTGTTCGTGCTGCGCGGCGTGTGAGTGGTCGGACGCGTCCAGGCATTTGTTGACTGTTCGACTAAACGAGCTAATCAAAGTAAATAAAAAAAAAAACGGAGGAAAAAAAACGGAAAAATGTCAGGACTGACTGACATGTGCACAGGGCGAGACTTGCAGGGACACTCACCTGTCGCAGGCTCGCAGCCGAGGTGGTGACGCCATTCAGGGGTGAGGAGAAGCCCGCACGACGACGGCGGTGGCTTCATGCGACGATCGAGTCTCAGAACTCTTGATGTCAGCTCGTGCCGCGAGGCGTCTTTCAGCTGGCTCAACTTGGTGTGAGATCTCGATATTACAGCAGATGTACCATAGTAGGCGAAACCGTTGTAGTATCTCGGTATTGTATCGTTCTGGATGGAATAGGAGACGGTGCAGCGCCGCGTCAAGGCCGCCATACCAGACGAACTAGGAGAGTACGAACGGTGTGCTAACCGATGCTGTCTGTCTCCGAGTGTGGACGAGTGGGACTCGCCGCATGGGCTCCAGCCTCTTTTCTCCAGGTTCTGCGCGCGCGGCCCCCCCGGATGCTCCGCATCTTCTGGCACATACATATATCTACATGAGGTCTGTCCGGCATGCTCCCCCGCTTCGTGGCCTGTTCTGGACGGACGAGCCGACGAGCCCTCCTCGCTTTCTTGCTTGCTTGCGTGCGTGCGTGCGTGCTTGGTGATGACCGCTCGCTGCTGAACTGCTCAACTGCTCAACTCACCAGTCCGAACGAGAGATAGCCTGGCGTTCGTCGTGGTCGTGTTGTTCTGCGCGCCGTGATTCGATCGAGACGGACAAGTACTGCATATACAGACACTACATAGAGATCAATCATATATAGACCTACGGATCGAGCGTGAGCTTCTGGTCACCCCGCCGCGTCAAAAGAAGCCTCCGTCCCCGCCTCGCCATGATCGAAGAGACCCTCAAGGGACTGACCGTCAGACGGGCCGCCGGCGGCGCCGGCATCTCGCTCGCCCTGCTCCTCGTCATCTGGGAGCTCCTCATCTCCTATCGTGTGCGCAAGCTCGGTGCTTCTGCTCCCCAGCTCAAGTCCTGGCTGCCCTTTGGTCGGTCCTTGTTTTCCTCCTCCTTCTTCTTCTTTCCTCTCGACAGAGAATGATAGATATTCGGGACCTTTTTTTTTTTCGTGGCGGGACATGTACACTGACTGACTGACTGACTGGTCGCTGACAGGCCTGGACTTCATCTACAAGGCCATGAAAAAGTCCACCAAGGCCGAGGACCTCGTCTTCTGGCAGAACATCATCGCCAGCCGCCGCCTGCCCAACGGCCAGCCCACCGCCACCGTCGAGCTGCGGCTGCGCTCGTTCGCCCGCAGCATCTTCACCGTCGACCCGGAGAACATCAAGGCCGTGCTGACCGGCCAGTTCGCCGACTACGGCAAGGGCGAGCGCTTCCACCAGGAGTTCCGCGAGTTCCTGGGCGACAGCATCTTCGCCACCGACGGCGAGCTGTGGTCGCGCTCGCGGCACCTCATCCGCCCCATGTTCGCCCGCGACCGCCTGATCCACACCGAGATGTTCGAGGAGCACGTCGACAAGCTGCTCCGCCTGCTGAGCCCCGAGGCCAACGCCAACCGCGCCGGCGTCGTCGACGTCAGCCCGCTCTTCTTCCGCCTCACCCTGGACGCCGCCACCGACCACCTCCTCGGCCAGGCCGTCAACAGCCTCGACGACCCCAAGACCGTCTTTGCCGAGAGCTTCCAGTTTGTCCTGCATAAGCAGTCCATGTACTTTCGCGCCGGGTATGTCATGAACCGAGGAAGAAGAAGACGACGAAGAAGATGGTGATGATGATGATGATGATGATGATGACGACGACGAAGCTAACACGGGGAATGCTTTCTGAACAGGCCCGTCAGCCCGCTGCTCTCCCGCACCGAGTACCGCAAGCACCTCCGCATCATGGACGAGTTCATCCAGCCGTTCATCGACGCGGTGCTGCGCATGACCCCCGACCAGCTCGACCGGCACCTCGCAAAGAAAGACACCTTCCTACACGCCCTGGCCCGCTTCACGCGCGACCCCAAGGTCATCCGCGACCAGCTGGTCGCCATCCTCCTCGCCGGCCGCGACACCACCGCCGCCACGCTCTCGTTCTGCCTCTTCGAGCTCGCCCGCCACCCGCACGTCGTCGCCAAGCTGCGCGACGAGATCGCCGCAAAGGTCGGCCACTCGCGGCCCCCGTCCTACGCCGACCTCAAGGACATGAAGTACCTGACCGCCGTGCTCAACGAGACCATGCGCCTGTACCCCGTCGTGCCCTTCAACGTGCGCCACTCGCTCGTCGACACCACCCTGCCGCGCGGCGGCGGGCCCGACGGCTCGCTGCCCATCGGCGTCCCCCGCGACACCCGCATCCTCTACAGCACCATGGCCATGCAGCGCCGCCCCGAGCTGTACGATCCCCCGCCGTCGTCGTCGCGCGGCGACGCCCCTTACTACGACCCGCGCCTGTTCTGCCCGGACCGCTGGGTTTCCGGCTGGCAGCCCAAGCCGTGGCAGTTCATCCCCTTCAACGGCGGGCCGCGCATCTGCCTGGGCCAGCAGTTTGCCATGATCGAGATGGGCTACACCGTCACCCGCATCTTCCAGACCTTCAAGGAGGTCCGCGGCGTCGGCCATCCGCCGCCCGGCACCGATCCCAAGTTCAAGTTTGACATCACCTTGAGTCCCGGCCAGGAATTGAACATGGAGTTTGTCAGGGCGTAGTGGTTGGATTTTTTTTTTTTTTGGTCTTTTTTAGCTTTGTTTGTTCCTTGGTTTGTGTTGTAGGAAAATCGACGACGGGAGTTTGCACTGCGTGCGCTGTTTCTTGAAGGATATCCCCATAATGTTCGTTTGTACATACTAGGTGCGTACGTACGATATAGTATATAGTATCCATACCCAGCCTCAGCTGTATCTCTGTCTGCTGCCTTCTCTGTACCTGTCTGTACGTTTAGTATTCGCCGTCTTCTCTTGCCTGTCCGTACTTGCCTTGGTCTGACTCCCTCCCCCCCTTTTCTTTTTTTGTCAGCGGGTTATATTGTTATATTTCAATCAGTCACTCACTGTACACTCAGTGGTGAAATCAGTCAACTGGTACTGGTTGGACAATGCGAATACCCAGTACTTCTCCATCGAAGATGCGCTTGATCGCGTGGCCGCATACCAAGTCATCCGTGAAAATGGGAGGAGTTGGCAGGACGGACTGAACCGGACGGGATCAGGGGCAGATCAGATCGACGATCTGCAGAAGAAGCAAGGTTGCAGCTCGACGAAATCCAAGACCAATCAAAGTAAAGCAAGCACAGAAATATGAGCCGAGTACATATTCGTATATATAGAGATATATATTTCAGAGCTGGATAGCTGACAGATGAGCGCTATGCATGGCTCTGTCAGGCGGCCACCCAATCGCCGCTATATACAAAATTGCTACTTGTGTGTGTGTGCGTGTGTGTGAGGGAGATAGAGAAAAGAGATTATGAAAATTCAACTGGTGCTAATCCCCTCTCCTCGACAGCTCCGCTAACCTCCCCACGGACGGTCTCAAGCGCCCTTCTCCAACTATCCCTTGAAGCAGAGGGACCGTCAACTCCCTGTTCAGGAACCGGCAACGACGACGACGACGACGAGTCCTCGCGGAGCAGCCATGCCAACCAGTTGGCCACGGCAACCGCCTTCGCGATATCCCTTTCCTCGACAACGACGCGGCGAAGGTACTTTGAAAGCGCCATGACGTCTTCCTCAAACGGTCCGTCGTCCCTGAACTCGTCGTACCACTGGCTCAACGCGTCTCGCAGCTCCGGGAGCGCAGACAGCTTCTTCGACGTGAACGTCGGCTTGGCCGGCCGCGGCGGCAGCTTCAGCGTCCTCTGTTCCGGCGGCGGGCGCGACGGCGCCTCCGGCGCTCTTCGGCGAAAGATTGGGGGAAGACTCAGCCCCGCCTTCTTCTGCAGACGCGACCTCCTGTGCTCTTCGAGGACTTCCCGTCGGATATCTTCCGGTAACGCTTCGAGAACATCCTGCGCGATCCCCTCGTCCAGATCGGCATCGAGAACCGCGCTGTTGCTCGCTGCTTCCCGCCCCGTGCTAGCACTAGGCCTGGTCGGGAAGAGAAAACTTGACTGCACGAGCCTTGACCCGGTACCGGATCTGGGGCCTGCAGTACGGCCACGCTTCTTTCCACTGCGAGACTTGCTTGGCGTCGTCACCTTCGGTGGTGGTGGTGGGTTTGGCCTTGAATTCGACGGTGGTGGTGGTGGCGGCGCCGTGGTAGAATCGCTAGGCGGCTGCTCTTCGTAAAAGGCCAGTACTTCAGCGCGTATATCGTCTGGAAGAGCCGCCAAGGCTTCCGGGTCGAGCTGTGACAGGGGCGGAACCAATGGCGACTGCGATCGTGGTGTTGCCGGACGTCCAGGGGAGAGCAGCACCCCGGTGGACTCGATCGTCGGTTGTTTCGGCTTGTCCACTAATTTCGACCTGATGTCCCCCGGCAGCTCCGCCAGCACCGTCGGGTCGACCTGTGATGGCATGATGAACTGAGTCCCTGTGATGTTCAACGGCTTCTGCGACGCATCGTTCAGCGGAGGCGCCATCTTGATCCGGTCGGAGACATCTCGCGTCGACGCATCCCCCTTTTGGGGGCTTTCAATCTCGTCCGGATCAGGCCGCTCCGCCCGCTTCGGACGCGGGCTTGCCGGCTTGAACTGCAGCTGTTTCTGACTGCTCTGCGGTTCCCCCGTCGCCGTCTGCTTGACGGGCTCGAGCTTCGTCATCTGCACCCCGATGCCCCGCAGATCGCCAGGCGAGAAATTGAAACTCCGCAGGATCGATATGGCCTCCCTGCCGAGGACGTCGCGCGCATTGGTGGCCACGCCCAGCGCGACGCTCCGGTTGAACGTGTCACACTTGCCGTGGCCGAGGTGCTTGGGAGGCTCAAGCGGCGCGTCCGGAGACCGTCGCATGATGCGCATCGTTAGCTGCTTCCCCTTGACGGCGTTCTCCACGAGGCGCCGGTGGAGTTCGTCGCATAGGCTCTGGACGAATTCTTCCGCCTGCGCCTGAGTCACAAATCGTATGCCCCAATTGATCTCGGCAGATACGGATTTTCGAACACCCTGCTCCCCCACTTCCGTATGGTCGACGCCGCGGGCATAATCCCACAGCTTCGCTCCCGTCTTGGGGCCCAGGTGTGCTATCAGCCTCTCCTTGGTGAGTTCCCGTATGTCCTTGACGTATTTGACTCCGAGCTCCTCGAGTTTCGCGCCGAGGCTGTACGCGACCCCAGGGAGCTCCTGCACGGTCAAACTTCCGATATAATCTAAAACAGCCTCTGGCTTCAGCTGGAACTGGCCCGCGGGTTTCGCTTTCCGCAACGCTAGCTTGGCCTGCAGGATGTTGCCCCCGATTCCAACGGAGACGTTGCACCCTGTTTTCTCCTTGATCGAGTCGCGCAGGCCCTGGGCGACGCTGTCTGCCTTGGCCTGCTCTCGGTATATCGAGCCTTCAGACACGCCCCGGCCGTCCGATCCGCCTGCCTCCAAGCACTGAGTCGTGATGTCTACCAGCGCTTCGTCGATACTGACGCTCTGGACAACTCCATCGGTATCCAAGATGGCCTCGTAGAACTTTCTGCTGGCTTCCTCGTATGCAACAAAGTCGTACGGCAGGACCTTGAGCCCAGGGCACAGCTCAAGGGCGCCCTTCATCCACATCCCGTTGCGGATGCCAAACGCTCGGGCGGGGTAATTGCAGCTGGCAATCTCGGAGCTGGGCCCCGTGCCATGCGCGATCGCCACCGGCTTGTCCTCCAGTTCCGGGTGTTTCCGAAGGGACACCGCCGCGAAGAAGCTGTCAAAGTCGACGTGCAGGATATACCGTCGAGCGCCCGGCGCTCGCTTCGTCTGGAGATGCCGCGACGAAGCCCGTTCTCGCGCGGCGGCCTGGAGCTGTGCCTTGAGCTCCGCCTTCCATGTGGACAAGTGGTGGAGGCGAGATTCGCGGTAGTATTGCTGTATAAATTCCGGGTTGAGGACGCTTGAGTTGCGCATTTCCGATTTCCTGAGCAGCTGTGCATTGTACTCCTCCGGCGTCATCTCGCTGCTGCCGCGCCGCCCGGTATTGCCTGTCTGGGGCGGAGGATTTGGTTTGGCGTTGGCAGGGGATGCAGGGGATGCAGGGGCTGACAGGGGCCTAGAGTCGTTCGTCTTCTGTTCGGTTCCAACTACATCTTCGGGAATAGAGATTTCATCAAGCCCGTCGCTCCCCGCCCTCGCGCCCGCGTTGACCTCTGGCGGAACGGTTGTCGGGCGCGGAGCGTCAATCGCAGGCGGATCACGACGTCCTGCAGCGGCTACGGAGACGTCTGGGGACTCCGTGGATTGACCATCGTCTGCGGACTGCCGAAGCTGCGACGTATACCAGCTGGAGTCGGTCTGGTCGCGATAGCCGGTCGACGGGCTCCGACTCTGAGCTGTGATCCGTCTGTCGCTGCCAAACGCCAAGCGCTTCTGAGACGGCCCTTCATCGATGGTCCTGTAGGCATCCCAGGGCAGCAGGCGACCGGCCTTGACGCTGTCCACCACCCACGCAGGCTTCACGATCCGGTATTTTCGAAACTCCTCCCGCTTCTTGGGAGTCAACGAACTGGCGATGATGTGGGTCGCCGCAGTCTTACTGTCCAGGTACTGCAGAAACCCGCCTCCATGGCTCACGATCAGCCGATGTAGGTCGTTCAAAGACGGCTGCGTGTAGCCATTGACATGCGCCACAACGCCGCGGAATATGGGCGGCTTATTCGGAGACGACGCGCGTATCTCCGCATCGAGGTTCTGCAGCTTGATCTTCTTACGGCGGAAGTAATCGCCAAACCCTCCAAAGCTCGACTCGCCGTACTCTTCGCCATCTTCATCCTCGAAGACATCTAAGATTTCCCACAGACCAAGTTAGAAGTGAGGGAGGCAGGTTGTTGATAGTAGTAGTCACAGTGTCAGGCATACGGTTCTCAATCCTCTTCCTGGTGGCATTCGAGCCAGCTTCCAATCTAGAGCCCATGGTCGGGCAAGTAGCACAGCACAAGCATATCTGCTTGCAAGATAAAGCAAAGGTAAAACAAAAGAGAAAGCAGTCTTCGTCTCCAATCGCTGTCCGGCTTTCCCTTCTCCTGTTGCCTAACGTCTGATGTCGTGTAATTCTCCCAAACGCGACGAGACGCGCGAGTCATGTGACTTTTCGCGCCTAGTCCACGTGATCTAAGCGCACATCCAGTTTTCTTGGCACGATTCTTGGCATTACTAAGTGGGACCCATAAACACCTAAGCCAAATGAGGAATAGCGTGGCTGAACCCGCGTGAAAAAAAGCGTTTTTAAGGCTTTGTCGTCGAAGAAAAAGGCAATCAGCTCTGTTGCTGGGTGACCCTTTTTTTTTTTTTTACCTCCGCCCGTCCTCGTCAAGAACGAAACGCTACCAGGTTCCTCTCGCTGCGTCGGGTTGTACGGATTCAGACTTGGTCCCGCTCGATCTCTCGTTGATTTTCTTTTCTGAGTGACTTTTACTTTCATCTCAAGGGGAAAAATACAAAACGATGTCAGGAACACAGCCCGTTGCGCTCTACGCGGCGAAGGTGCCACCAGGCATCCTGGTGCCCGCCGTGCCCAATGCCTCTGCGATGGTATGTTTTTTCCCTTGAGGAATTGAAGTCGATCTCTGGGTGTCTTGAATTATCGCCGCTCACTGACTCGTCTTTTTGTGTTAGTTCCGGGTGACGATGGCTGCCATTGACCCCGACGCGATGCCCGAGTACGGAGAGGAATTTAGCTCGGACAAGCCTCCCCGGGCCACGCTCAAGATTGTCCGCCCCCCGCCTGATTTGGACCTGGACGACGATGAGGATGACGAGGACTACGAGGACGAAGACGAAGACGACGAGGAGTCCTCCGACGATGAGTCCAATGGAGGCCCAAGCGACCCCGCGAAGCACAAGCAGGCAAAGAAAGCTGCTGCTCTGAAGGAACTCGAGGACGCGATGGATGAGGACGAGGACGAAGACGAGGAGCAGGATCTGAAGTCTGCCATTTCCAAGTTGATCAAAGGCAAGGCCAAGGCTACAGATGACGATGGCAGTGACACCTCTGACGGCCTTGACCTTGAGGAGGTTGTTGTCTGCACATTGGACCCTGAAAAGGTTTGTCTCCACTCCCTTGGCTATTCCACCTTTTTTTTTTCTTGGTCGATTGTATGTTTTGCTATGGTCAAATTACGACTCTCCTCACTAACGGCTTTTTTTTTTCGCGTGGTGCAGAACTACCAGCAGCCCATTGACTTCGTGGTTGCGGAGAATGAACGCGTTTTCTTCAAAGTTACTGGAACTCACACTGTCTACCTCACTGGTAACTACGTTATGCCTCTCGACGAAGCTGACGAGGAGAGCGACGACGAGTACTCTGATGACGAGGATGAATATGACCTGACTCCCGATGAGGATGAACTCGAATTGATGGATGATGACGAGGAGAGTGACGTTCTGGATGGCCTGGAGAACCCCAGAATCACCGAAATCGACACGGATGAGGAGGAGGAGGAGGAAAAGAAGAAGAAAGAGGAGCAAAAGAAGGCTGCAAAGAAAGACGGCAAGGGCAAGAACAAGCGTCCTGCGGAAGACTCGGGTGACGAGATGGCCTTGGACAACATGATGGACAAGGACAAGAAGTCTGCCGCAGAGGCCGCCCCGAACGGAGAACAGAAGCTGAGCAAGAAACAGCAGAAGAAGCTCAAGAAAAACAACGGCGAGGCTGCTGAGGTGAAGCCTGCCGACGCCGCCAAGGAAGCGGAGAAGAAGCAGCCCGTCAAGGACTCCCCCAGTGGCAAGACCGATAAGAAAGTCCAGTTCGCGAAGAACCTGGAGCAGGGCCCCACCGGTCCGGCCGCCCAGCAGAAGTCCGGCACCACCGGCACTCTGGGCGTCAAGGAGGTACAAGGGGTGAAGATCGATGACCGCAAACTCGGTACCGGTCGTGCTGCAAAGAAGGGAGACCGCGTGTCGATGAGGTACATCGGCAAGCTGGAGAACGGCAAGGTCTTTGATGGTAAGGAATAGAGCCCGTCCCCAATCGCTGCAAGGTCCCCAAGCGTTTTTTT
>FQSS02000762.1:0-86065 GCA_900128795.2 Malbranchea cinnamomea | reverse complement strand
GATTCGGAGTTACGCAGAGCGCAACGTCTAGGACGCCGCGCGCAACTGCGGGACTGACTCTCCAATGTCTACAGCCAACAAGAAAGGCAAGCCCTTCTCCTTCAAAGTCGGCTCCGGCGAGGTGATCAAGGGCTGGGACATTGGCATTCCGGGCATGGCCGTCGGCGGTGAACGAAGAATCATCATCCCTCCACACCTGGCGTACGGCAAGTCTGGCGTCCCCGGCATTCCTCCCAACTCGACATTGATCTTCGACGTCAAGCTTCTCGAAATCAAATAGGATGGATACCTCGTTTCTTTTCCCCCTGTCATACAAATGTACTACCTTTGCATAAAGCCACAAAAATTTACCTGTCCGAGTTTGTTTGTTTGGTCTAACTCTGGCTGTCCTTTGTCTTTTCTCTCTCTCTCTTTTATCTCTCGGTTTGCTTTTACTGGCAGGGCGTCAAGGCCGTTCTTACTCCAGCTTGGTGGTTTCTAGATACTCGCTGATTCTTGTGCAAATGCGCTCAGAAGTACAAAGAGCTGCTTTCAAAAAGTACGAAAGTTCCATGTCAATAGAGATTGCTTCATGTGTTTTCCGACTGCGTCTTTCAAGGATGTAAACAGTGCTTTCGCTGTGAGGGTGTACGATTGTGGATAGATAGCCTGGTCGGATTGCTGCTTTGGCGAGTTTGACTTGTCGAAGGGTTCTTCTTTTCCCTCCACAACTAACCACTACTTTTTCTTCTCTCCCTCTCCTCAACACCTCGAACATGGTCACGACAACAAGCATCCACAGAAGTGATCCACAGCCAGCTTTTTGACAGTTCCATTCAGCGTTTCTCTGCTTGCAAAGTGTGAGGATGACTCTGACACGACTCCCCAACCACCGGATGGGCCGGCATGCCTCGTCAAGGCTGCGTTCTGTTCACACAGGCGCCAAAGCCCTACAATGCCACAGCGCAGACGCAGCATTGCAGAGGGTTTTCGATCTCTCCCGACGGAAACAGGTCGAACAAGGACAGCCGGACGATGATATACCCGGTTGATGATGATGCCAGGTCCACGCTGGCCAGGGGTCGGTGCCTGTCCAGTGGCCGATGATACCAATATATGCAAACCTCTCAAGTTCGATCACGGTTCTCTTGACTGCCAGAGAATCGTCTTTTTCGCTTTGAGAGAATGGTTTTGCTTTTTTTTCCCGGGAAGGACCACGGTTGCGATTTCTCAGGTTGGCCTGCCGTTTCCTTTGTCGGGGCATCGTCGGCCTCAACGGTGTCCATGGAACCATGTTAATAGAGACGTGCCCGCTCCCCACGGCGTCTGTCTCTTTTCTCTGCCCTCTTCGTCATTCCATATCCAGCCAGCGGTCTTTTTATCTCACGGTTGACAGTTGAGCGCAGTCCACATCGTAGCAACCCCCATTCTTCCACAGCATAATCAAATAATTCTCTGTTGCTTCTTTTCCGCCTCTCTCTTTCGGTTTTACCACTCATGTATCCATAGTTCCGGCTGGAATATGACTGCCGGTATCCCAGAGGCGAGGCAGACTTCAGAAACCGCGCTCGACCTCAGGGACCCAGCCCAGCCGGGGGTAGTCTTGTTTGACGCGGACCGCCAGGACCAGTCCACCGATTCAGCACCGTCATCGTCTGCGGGAACGGGCGGAGGCTCGCGTCGTCGGCACGGTTTTCGCCATCTGCTGAGGAAAAGCGCGTCGAAGTTGATGTCCATGCTTCGGATACGAGGCAGTGCGAGTATGTGTCTTGGATACGTCCGCGGTTTCCTCAGTGTTGAACAAGCTAACTCTCTTCTTACGTGCCCAGTCGAGCAACGAGCCCCTCGACAATGTGAACCGAAGGCGAAGCGGAACGGCCACGACGTCCCAGCCTTGGACTTCACGTCGGTTTCATGTTCTCCGGTTCCAAGAATACAGGACTATCTCCAGTATCACGATGGCCCTTCGTCGGTTCCTCATTCGCAGAGGAGGATACGCAAATATTCAACTCAGTACTGCTCCAGGGACATTGTCCAGCCCGTGGATTTTACTGCCCTGAGCAGAGAAAGAAGAACTCCCCTCCGGCGCAGTCAGTCGACGCCTGGCCTTACCCATCGGTTGTCTACAAAGCTGTCCATGACATTTGGGAATCCTACAGTTGTCCACCGAGCAAATCTTCGACGGAGACCAAGCATACGAAATTTTTCAATCCAGTCACCCTTGAACGCCTCGTGCGTTCTGGAAAAACTGGGCGATAACGCGCTTGATGACTCGGACCCAAGCACTCCCGGCGACAGTGCCTCTTCACCGGTTAGCCAATCCACGAACCCAACTTCGGACGGTATTCATAATTCGTCTTCACCGTTCAAGCAAGGGCCCTGTGGTGACAACGAAAGCTCCAAGAAACCTGGACTTTTAACTGCTAGCAGCCATGAAAATGGTACTTGGCAGACAGCAAAGCTGCCTCCTGTTCCGGCTCCCTCCATAGTCACTGTTGAAGCCGCTACCTCAGCAAAAGTCTTTTTCGAAACTTACTTCAACAGTCTGTTCACAGGTGAGACTGGGCGTGACCAGCGACAGCGGGAATTGGAGGAGAAAATAGACTGCCTCCCACTCACATCAGAAGAACGAGCATTGATCAGGGAAGCATGGTATCGACAAGAAAGTGACTACTTACGCCAAGAGCGTGTGATGAAGTCACGGTCCAACAGTAGGAACATTGCGGATACTGTCTCTCTTGCTGGATTCGAGGTCATCAAGGTCCTGGGGAAGGGGAGTTTCGGAGTCGTTCGCCTCGTCAGGGAAAAATCTTCCGCAAATGGGCATACGACCCATCCGATTGGTTCAAAGCTTCCCTCCAGGGACAATCAGGCACCTCCTAGATTGAGCACTATTGATGTCTTGAAATCGGCGGTCGATGGAACGAGATCCTCTCGCAGAGACCTGAGCAAGATGAAGAAGAATGTTTATGCCATGAAGGTCATTCGCAAGTCGGAGATGTTGCGAAACTGCCAGGAAGGTCATCTGAGAGCGGAACGAGATTTCTTGGTGGCGTCACGAAACTCCCAATGGATAATTTCACTTTATGCCAGCTTCCAAGATGCACACAACCTATACTTGATCATGGATTTTATGATTGGAGGGGATTTTCTCGCCTTGCTGATACGAAAGAACATATTGTCTGAAGAGGTCACCAGGTGGTATGTCGCTGAAATGATCCTGTGTGTGGAGGAAGCTCATCGTCTGCGATGGATCCATCGTGACATCAAACCGGAAAACTTTTTGATTTCAGAATCTGGGCACCTAAAAATCTCGGACTTTGGGCTGGCGTTTGACGGCCACTGGTCTCATGACCAGACTTATTTCAATAACCACAGGCAGTCATTACTGAGTAAGCTGAATATCAAGGTCGAAGGAGACGCCAAGGATCAAGAAGACGCCTTGGAGGCGGCTAAGAAAGATCCCTCCAAGGCAACTGAACAGGCTGTGAGAGAGGTTCGAGGACCCGGACCGGACGAGGACGTTCTTCAGTGGAGAAACAGAAAGGAGCGCCGTAAACTCGCCAGAAGCGTCGTGGGAACTAGCCAGTACATGGCGCCAGAAGTCGTCAGGGGCGAATTGTATGATGGAAGATGCGACTGGTGGAGTATCGGCGTCATATTATACGAGGTACTGCCCCCATGTCCGGGCCTGTTTTCTCCACTACAGACGTTCTCTACTGATCGGTCCTTTGTCACATATATACAGTGTTTGTATGGCTATACGCCTTTTGCTGCCGAGACACGACACGACACCAAGATCAGAATTGTTGTAAGTGTTCCGTGGACTACAAGTCGAGCTTGGGTCCAATCTGACAGATCAATTGTAGAACCACCATGAAACACTACATTTCCCCATGATGAGGTCAACGGACAGACTGGTTTCTGTCGAAGCCATAGACTTGGTTAGACGTATCTTACAGGAGAAGGAGTACCGCCTCTGCTCCAAAAAGTACATGCTCAATGACTATGTTCATTCAAAACGGCTACCCGGCGAGCTCCTGAACCAACCCGCAGACAAGTATAGCAAGAACTATCAAGGATACTATGTGTATCCGGATGATGCAACCGATATCAAAAAGCATCCATTTTTTCGAAAAATCCGGTGGGATGAACTCCATTATCGCAAGCCGCCGTTTGTACCAAAGGTCAACAACTGGGAGGACACTAGGTACTTTGACGACGAGGAACCGATCAGTGACATCAATGACGGCTCGACAATCGAAGGGAGCGCAAATGAGGGATCCGAGAGCCCGAAGGATGCTTCTCTCCTTGCTTCTTCAGTGAACAGAAAGGCCCAGCGACAGTCAAACAACATCGCGACAGTAAACGGCATCAACGGTGTCGTGCGAGATGTGCCGGACGAGGAAGCAGCGAGCTTGCAGACAAACAACAGCAAGCTACTACGAAAGAAGAAGGAGAAACGCCCGCGTGACAAGATACTACGCGATGCGAAGCATAGTAAAGTGGCGCTCAATATGCGGAAGAAGAGTGCGTTTCTGGGGTATCATTATCGCCGTCCGAAGGATGTTTCGTCTCTGTTGGACGTTGACAGGGGTCGGCCGTTGATCGGGAACATGGACGGCGTGGGACATAGGTGAAGAGAATTGTTGGACTGGAGTATATGCTATTGTTACAGGCCAGCTGATGCGGGAAGAGACCTAGGACTCGCATAGCCCACGTTGTACGGGCTTGCTTGAGAGACTGGTCGAAGTACTCTTCTCGCCTTGGTGTCCAGTTGTTAGACTCCTATTGTTTCAGCGGCTAGTATCCCGTGCCTACGTACGCGGAGACGGTGACGAACCAATTCTTAGCCCAATCAAACAATCGTTTTCTTTGGGTGTCGAACCCGATGCGACATTATACAGTAACTAGTACTCATTCCAGCTGATGCTATGCTAGAGCTGTACAGAGTAATGTGTAGCTGAAAACCCAAACAAACCCAACCGACTGATGTCCATTTGATCCTTTTTACTCCTTCCATTCCTTATCTCGGCCATTGCTGAATGCTGCTGTATGATTTACCCAACCTAACTCCGACTGCGAATCCAACGCCGTTGCCAACCTACAACCAATGTCCCTCATGGAGAGGACAAAAGAAAAATAAAAAAATAAAAAAAAAAAAACCGACAGGGAAACATACAAAAAAGTGCTCACTTATAACAAGTAAAGGGAAAGCGCACAGGTGGGGGAGATTCAACTTGGGTATTAGCTGTATTGCGGCCGATGCGCAAGAGCGGAAAGAAGAGGTCAAGAGTAAGAGAGGGATATCGTATCGTGGATAAAGGAAACTAATATTAGGTGTCAAATTCAATGTCGACGGAGACGATAGCGCTGGATGTAATACGGAGCATGTAGCAGTGGTTCGTCCGGTCTGGCCGTTGCTTGAGTTTATGATGATGGAACGACTCGGACCGACTTAGACGGCGGGCGGAGCACCCATGATGAATGCCGGTGCGTTGCCGGCGTCCTCCGGCCTCATGGTGCCGTTGAGTAGAGGGCAGAGTCTGCAAGAATACAAAGTTATCACGTTAGAATGGCACGGGCTTCAAAGGCTGAGTTGCACAGAGGAAGGGAGAAGGGGGGAAGAATGTAAAGTAGGAAGGGAAAATCATACTTCTTATTAGTCTTGATGTGTCCCACCTGCCCGCAGTTTGCACATTTCCTCTGCGTGCCGGTGCCAGCAGCCTTGCCCGTTGCGCCGGGAGTAGCTGCGGGTGAGCTCGCGTTGTTCGGTGACATTTCTCCACCTTCCCCGAGAAGTCCCTTTTGTTTCTCGCGGGCGTGGCGGCGATCCTTGTTGCGTTGGAGGCGGTTGAGTTCTTTTTGGAGGCTGTGTGAGGAGAGATAACCTGATTAGTACTTGCTCAAGATTGGGCATCAGGTGTGGAATACTGACAATTTCACGCGTCGTGCATCTGCCTCGGGATCACCGGTTGGCTGGATATTATCAGTACTATAGCTAGGGGTTAGCTTTGAGATCTCCATTTGGCAGAGGCAAAAAAAAAAAAAAAAATAAAAGTGGCACATACGATATCTGACTGAGCTCAGCCTGGTACCGCTGCTTCTGATACTGCTTGATGACTCTTGGATCCCGCACAATCTCTTGAACTTCTTCAATCTCGCCTCTTGCGTTGCGGATCTGGCGGGTGATTCTCATGATTTTGCCTGCTTGGCTAGCCGTGCTGCCCCGGCTGAACTGGCTGATACTTTCGTCGTCATGTCGTCCAAAGGCAGGAGTTGGCCGGTCGGATCTGGGCGTTGGCCTCGTGAATACGTCTTCGTCATCGCGGTCCATGTCAATGTCCTCGTCTGAATGCTCGATCGTGGATGAGAGACTTCTCTTTTGAGCCTCCCAGATTCGGCGGATGGCATCCTCGTAAGCCTTTTGTTGTCGGGCGACGTTGTAGCTGTGGCCCCCTAGATCCTTGTTCTTCTGGGCATCGATTTTGTCCTCGACACTTTCTCCAATCGGCTTGAAGCCACCCTTCATGGATGTCTTGACAAAACTAAATCCTTCGCCCCGGCCAGTGGGATCACCTTCACCGTGCAGCGCCAGCATGGCCTTGCCCTGCGTCGCAAGCAAAAAGTTCCTGGTAGCATTCCAAGGTGCGAGTTGATGTTCCAAGCTGACACTTTCTTTACCCTCGTTCTCCTCACTGTTATCCTCATCCTTGTCATATCCAGCGTCATGGAGCTGCTGCTGGCCAACTTGCATCGCCTCAAGGAGACACACATCTTCCGGTTTCACGTAGTCCCGCAAAACATCCTCGTCAGGGATTGGTTCTCCAGGCCTCATCTCCCACTCTTTGTGGTCCTTGGAAAATTGGAGGAATTCTTTCATCTTTTGCCGGTTCTGCATGTCGTTCGACTCTGGGAAGTGAGGCGCGATATCAGCGACGCTCACCCGATGGCTAGGATTTTTCCGCATCTTGCGGTAGCAGATCATCTTCAAACGATTTTTCGCTGCAGTTGAAACCTTTCGAGACTGCGCTCCCGGGACGTCGACGGAAGGGAACTGCTGACCGGCGACATACAGGTAGTCGATGTTTCTCAGATAGTAATTCTCACCATGGACTCCGGTACTGTTTCTCACCACCAAGAAGTCAGTCTGCTTCGGCTGCTGACGGAATACCGGCGCGCGGAACATGCTGGTCGTCAGAGCCATGGTGGTTTCTCCCGGATCAATATGGCCGAAGATTGAAAAGGGGCTCTTATCCTGAGGAAGCAGGACCACAGTCTCACCAATTTCGGCCTTTGGACGAGCGGGATCATCTGCATTTTTCTTGCGATAGTAGTTTAGCATTCGGCTTCCCATGCCGAAATTTGACATCATCATCGGATATTCCTCTGAATATTCAACCAGTAGCGCGTGTGAATTGTCACCCAGAGACAAAGACTTGGTAGAGTTGAATAGAGTCTTGACATCCCTGCCTTTGTAGTGCTTCTTCTTCAGGTGACCGGGCTTGGAAAATGTGATAGGGACGCGGGAGACGAAAGTGAGGGCAGGACGGTGGAAGGATCGGGCTTCCTGTACGGCCAACTTTGTCTTGTAGTAAGGCCATTGCAGACGCACGGCGGGAAGACTGTGCTCCAAGGTGACATTGCCCAACATGCTGCGGACTTTGTTCTGGTGGTTTTCCTTTAGCATATCATATGCTTCATCGTTTGAGAAATTATACCGTCGAATCAGGCGCTTGGAGAGACTGTCAACCATTTCGCCTCTATCCTGTGGTCTGGTAAAGGTCATCTTGTCGACGGTTTCGGGCTGCCGTACATCGAGAAGTAGATGGGGATCATTCATGTCAATGCGAATCTTCTTCGCAAGCCGGGCGGTAAATTCTTCTGGGTCGTCCACCAGCGGAATATCGATGTGAGAAAGCGACAAAAAGTCAGCTGGATCTTTGCCGGTTTTCCGCTTCTTGGTCGGGCGCGTCGTCTCAAACAACCAGGCATCTTCCCCGCCAAAATCTGGCTGCGGTTGCCTTTGAGCAGTCGCGGGGGTTGCATCCGCCATCTCCTCATCTTCCGAGACCATGCTCTTGATGTCCCAGTCTGCACAAATGAATCGCAGATCCTGCATGGTAACGCCTCCAGGGAGTACTTCATCCGCGTCCTCCTCGAGTTGCACCATGTCCCCAATGTCATCCTCATCCTGCTTCCTAGGTGGCTCGATGACGATATATCCGGGCTGTTCGGGTCCAAATGACCGCTTGAGGCCCTGGCCAGCAGAGCGAAAGTCCCGTTCCTGGTCTCGAGCCAGCTCAAGATTGACCTTTGTCGGAACCACACGCTTGGGTGGTTTCAGCGGTGTCTTTCCGGCGTAGTACGCTTTTTTCGGAGGCAGCAACTCCAGGAACCTGGGCATAGAATTGCGATCGAATTTAGGCCAAAGAGACTTTAGAAGCTCTTCAAAGTTTTCCGGCGGTGCGGGTGGATTGTCTGGACCATAACCCGCACTTGCAAATAGGGCCTGTTGAAGCTGCCACTCCCGGAACGTCTCGGGGTCCATGTCTTCCGGCACCTCGTCCTCGGCGACGCGACTCTGTGCCTCGCGATCCTCTTCCATCTCAGCGTCTAGTTCTGATTCGGCAACTTCTTTGCCAGCCTCACCTCCCTCGCGCTCGGTTTCCTCTTCTTCCTCGAACAATCCTGCCATCTCATCCTTTGTGTCGGCCGCGGGCGCCGCAGGTGACGATGGCACGTCACCGAACAGGTCATCTAGCTCATCACCGCCCGCTCCCTGGCCCGGTCGCTCCCCAAAGAGATCATCCACCTCGTCCCAGCCGCCTTCCTTCCCGTCCTTTGGTTGCTCAGCCGTTGGTTCCGTCTTCTTGCCCGCAAGGTCGGTTGTCAGGCCCTCACGGATCCCTCCCCCGCCTCCGGCCTCTTCTTCCTCCGGCAGCTCGTCATCGTCAAAGTCTTCATAGTCTACAGCATCTTCCGCCTTTTCACCAGTCTCCAGCTCCCGGTTCATGAACTCGAACGCCTGCTCATCGGAGGGGGCGAGAAGCTGGTTCAGCACGGCGGTGAAGTCGGCATCCTCCACATTTTCGCCATTTTCGCCGGGCGTAGAGTGCGGCATATTTATCTATTTAGCGAACAGCCGTGCTAACACGGACTGCGACGAGGGGTCGCTGTGTGTAGGCTCTTGTCAAAAAAGCGGACGGTTCAAACGGGGAGGAACGGGTGATCGGCAGATGCCCTCACTGGCGCGTTGGTCCGCAGTTTTCACCGGGGCTTCGCATCAAAAAACGCGGTCGCAGAGTATATCAGTGAGGCGAACTCCGGTATCATACAAGTGAGAACTGAAGCGACAAAGCAGTGGCAGCGAAATCCGCCCTTGGAGCGACGTCGTTCTCAGTCCTTGTGGTTTGCAATGAATGAGGATTGGTCACGTGACCGAGACAGCTCCGTCCCCCTTCGCTTGAGCATGACCTCATCAGAAGCAGCAGACACTGTTCCAAGTACAAGTAGATGTAGTGAAGTACTAACGTGTGAATGATTGATCTGTAAATGCACAATTCCAGTACATAGTACTAAGTAGCAGTCCATCGAGTGAAACAATCACTTCGAGTACTAAGTTTTCTATGGCAATTGATCAACGCCAGGGACGACAAGCAAGACAGGTTCTCGGTTTGTCATTTAAGGTGATTTGAGATTAAAATTGCCATTGTATATACACAAGGCTTTACTGGCCCCTTCCATACAGTAATGCATCACCATCGCCTTCTTGCCCGGCTTGACCGTGGCCGCCAGTTGTCGCAAGTCAGAGGTACGGGGCAGGAAAAGGACCATGTCTTCCGTAAAAGCAGAAAACTTGGTGTAGAGGGTCTGCAGGGAGTATGGCTGCATGGTAAACAAGTTGAATATCTGATCCGTTCGGTAACCTGGGCCTGGAAGTTCCGCAAATTATCAGTGTCGTCGCACAACGGGTTTACGGGGGGCATGGCGTGCATGTCAATAACCTGGACTCACCTCCCCAGGGCGGGCTCGCGAAGAGAACGCTGTATGGCGCGAGGTCCTTGAGCTGGTTCTGTAGAATCTCCATGCAGTCTCCCTCAAACCAGGTGATTTTGTCTGCCACACCGTATATCTTTGCATTGTGCTTTGCACACTGCAGAACGGCCGGGTCCTTCTCAATCGCATATACTCTTTTCCATTTGCCTGAACGCGCAAAGGCAATGGCATTACCACCAGCCCCACTAAAGGCGTCAATCAGTATGACCTTGGATGGAGGAGCGGCCTCTGCCATGTGCTGTGCAATTTTGCTTCGCATCTGTCCGTCAGCATCTTGCCGCTTTGAACGTGAAGCATGAAATACTCCTCTTTGTATATACGTACTTTGCAACCGGCTCGGGGGTGACGCCAAACCATGCATCGTCAGTTAGCCAGATGCCTTCGTCATATTTGGAGAACATCCTGTAACGCTGAGCGAAGTAACTAAAAAACCATGTTAGAAAGACGCAAACACAAAGGTGTCCTCACAGACCGTAGCGTACTTCTGGATATCCCAGGGCACCTCCCCTCTTGAAGAGTAATGGTGGACTCCGGGGAGGCGCACCTCGTCTTCTATGCCCATAGCGGCGTATTTCAAGAAAAGTAGAGTCTATACCATTGTCGTCTTTTTTTTTTTCTGGTGAGGATTTTTGACGACTTGTCTCCAGGGATCAAGTTCCTGCAGTCTTCAAGGGAGAGTACGTAGTAGACAGAGGTAAGATTCCGTTGAGACGTGTTTGAACTGTTTGCAGCATTATCAAATGTGTCGTACATCAGATAACACCACCACTACTACACTAGTAGTATGTCATATAGCGTACGGTAACTCCTAGTAGTAGTACTGTTTAGACTGAACCGATGCGGTAAAAAAAGACCATACTCTTGATCTAGGATTCACAGAGGAGATTTTGTTTTTCTTATCTTCACCGTCGCGGACTCCATAGGCCCGATGTTTGGGGCTCTGAACCGGCTGATCAGCCGGCTTGACTCGGATTCTCCCTCCCAGAAGTCGCAAGCTGGCGTTGGCGGCGACAACCCGTACGGCTTCCAAGTGCTGCGAAATCCGAATCCGGATTTACCTCTTGAACCCTGGTTCGACTTTATTGTAGGAATAAATGGCCACGTTATAGTCTGTACTGTCCCAAGCATCTTGGTGCTGCGGAATCTGTCAATCGACGGAGCTGCCCACTGACGACGTGACAGGATGACCCAAACCTCTTCGTGACAGAGGTGCGCAATTGCGCCGGATCGAGCGTGTCGTTGGATATATGGAGTGCCAAAGTACTTCCTATCATGTGGGATCTGCTTCTTGTTGTCTGCTGCGGGCTGACCCGCTCATCCAGGGCCAACGAACACACAACATCATCGTTCCCATATCGCCTTCGAACCCCTCGCTCGGTGTAGCTCTCCAACCCGCTCCTCTCGCATCAACGCAGAATATATGGCATGTTCTCGACGTGCCGTCTCCACAGAGTCCTGCCTATCTCGCCGGCCTCCTCCCGTATTCCGACTACATCTTGGGCTCACCCGCTGGCACGTTACGCGGGGAATCTGCCTTGGGAGAGCTCGTGGAAGATCACCTCAACAGGACGCTCACGTTATGGGTGTATAACAGCGAATTCGATGTCGTGCGGGAGGTGGAGATAATCCCTAGTCGGAGCTGGGGAGGGGAAGGCGCTCTTGGAGCCATCTTGGGATATGGTGCTCTTCATCGACTGCCCGTGCCCCTGGGCGAGGAGGTTCCGGAGCCAGGAGAAGTCGTGTTTGAGACCAAGGAAGGCGTTGAGACCGAGAAGGGCCAGACACAACCAGCACAGCCGCCTCCGCCGCCTCAGGGAGGAAATTTCTTGGTCCCCGCGGACGTGCTGTCTCCGCCTCCACCGCCGAAGACATCCCCCTCTCCCGCACGACACGGCAGAAGACACCGGCATGCCCAAGCCCCAGGCGTGTCGTTTGATGACTATTTCCGTGAGAGTGAACAGAAGAGCAGGGAGCTGGATTATGTTCCATCAAGGAATGCCACTCCTGTCCCACCCCCTCCGAAGGCTGCTGGCCCAGCCAAGAGCCCTGAATCTGGTACAAGTCCGCAGGCGGAAAATCAACCTTGAGAGAGAGGTATTTGATTTTCACCTGAGTGTTGCAAACCTCGTCCAGAAGGATATTGTAATCTTGTCATAGTTAGCTGCTCCGCGCACCTGCTCGTAGTTGAATGGCAATGTGTTAGCAGCAGAGAATGCGGCCCAACAGGATCTTACATTGTCTATGCTACTCTCTACATATACATGGCTCTTGAAAAAAAAAATACCCCAACCAAGATTGAGAAGCATTGCGTCGATGACACAGTAGATATTTTGAATTTTTTTTTTCCCTGCTCCATCGGGAAATAAGCATTTTCAATTATTTGCCCTTCTTCAGCCACTCGTTTATGGCCTCTCTTCCCTCGCCGATCTTGCTCTCCATCCAGGCCCTGCCATACCCGCTGTGGGCTACGGCCTGGTTCCACGACTCTTCAGCGATAGTTCGGATCCGAACATGAGACTCTGCCAGCGCGGGCACCCGCTTCTCATACTCCCAGACCAAGTCCCCAACATTCCGCATGGTGATCGGGAGGAGATTATACGCAGCGACCGTTCCGAACGCCAATGGCGTCGACGCGCGCAAGAGGATGCCACGGTTCCGCGACACGATCGAGCCGGCCATTGCGGCAACAAGGACGTAGATGCTGCCTGGCACCAAGCGTTCGCCTGACTCGGGTGGAGGAGCGAGAGAGGCGATGGTGCTGGTGAACCTGGCCTCGGCGTGGAGGAAACGGGAGAGGGCGTCGTTGAAGGCATTTTCTGCGCGGAGAGAGTGTCTGTAGAGGAAGAGTCGAACCTGCCGGATCTGCGCGGCAAGTTGGTCCGTTGGAGTTTGGTAGGGAGCGGCCTCTGCGCGGGCCGCAACGGGGGTTAACGAAGACGACGGCGGAACGGGGCTCTGCTGCTCAGCTGGAAGGGTTGTTTCGCTTGCTTGGGCGGGTTTCTCGATGGTCTTGGGCTCGAAGACATCGTCGTCATAGTCGTAGATTGGCTTCTTCCGGCGCTGGATGGGAGGACGGTGAGCTTCTTGAATCACTCCATGATGCGCGAGTTCCAGGGGGCCAATGGCATACCGATGAGTCCGAAGGAGATTCTGCGTACACAGTTCGTCTGGGATACAGCGCGATGCCCCCGATTGCGAGCACAGCTGCTCCAGCCGTGGTCGCTTGCTATGACGGGTTAGCCCTCGTCTTCGACAATCACAAACGGACAGACTCACCCGCCGGAGCATCGGATGGAACATCGTCGCTGAAAAATGAGGGTGTTGACGTCCAATTGGTGGTGGACTCCTGCTGGCGGATGATGTTCGGTGTCGAAGTTGGAATGTTTTGGGAAATCAGTTCAGACTCTCGTTTGGCTCTCGGCAATTCCCGTGATTCTCCCGATCCTCCTCCAGTAAAAAAAAAATCCTTGTCAGCGAACCCAAGAACAACCCAACTCCAGATGAGTGCCAGATGTTGCTGTCAATGCCATCCCCGTTTCGCTAGAAGATGTACAGGATAATAAGGAGGCAACAGTCATGGACCTGTCGTCGTTGTCTCCTTCGTCTGAACTTTGCTACAGCAGCCTCGCGACGCTTCCAAACCGTCTCTGCTGCTCCTCCCACGCATGACCCCCTCGAACACCACACAGTCTCTCACCATACGTCGAATCAGTGGCACGATGATAGTGCTCTACGGAAAATATTCGACTCACGCTCCTTCTGGCGGGAGTTCTCGCAGCGCAAGTCCTCGAAGCGCACGGGATTGCTGCAGAACCAGTACCTCACCGACCCTGAAGGCTTCCGACAGTTTGCAAGCATCACGCTGCAAAAATGTCAGAAAATCGTGGCCAATGTCCTAGCGGCCAGCACGCTTGAGGAATACAGGTCGATGGCCAGAGATCTGGACCGACTTAGCGATCTGCTCTGTCGGGTGGTGGATTTGGCCGACTTTATGCGGGTAAACCACCCGGACCCGGCCATCCAGGACGCCGCAGCACAAGCGTTTGCGACCATGTTCGAGTACATGAATGTCCTGAATACGATGCCGGGGCTCAATGACCAGCTGAAAAAGGCGGTTGCGGACCCCAACGTCACGTCCCACTGGAGCGAGGAGGAAAAGATCGCCGCCCAGGTTCTGCTGAAGGACTTTGCGAACTCGGCGATCGATCTACCTCCCCAGCAACGGCAGAAGTTTGTCACTCTTCAGAGTGAAATCAGCCAGTTGGGCCCAGTATTTGTTCGGAACATGGAGCCAGAGACGCCACATCTGGTATTGGACAAGGATAAACTGCACGGGCTGGATCCCGTTCTGATCAGACAGATGAAGAAGTGGACGAAGACTGTCATGCCGATGTACGGGCCGATTCCGCGGATGGCGCTGGGAGCTATCCATGATGAGGAAACACGAAAGCAGATCTATGTTGCATATCGTACGGCCTCCAAGGAGCAGCGAAGACGTCTAGAGGTCATACTTCAGAAAAGAGCGGAGCTTGCAAAGCTCACCGGATACCCGACTTATGCTCACATGGCCCTGAGTGACAAAATGGCCAAGAGCCCCGAGGCGGTGATCAATTTCTTGACGTCGCTCAATGCCAGCAATCGCGGCCAGGTCGACGACGAACTGTCCAAGCTCCTGGCGCTGAAGCAGATAGATTCCCCGTCTGCGACGGAGCTCAAACCATGGGATCACGCATATTACGTTCACAAGTACTCCACCCATCACAGCAGGCCCCGGCGCTCGCGCGACTCGTCCTTGTTTCCTCTCTTCTTTTCGCTGGGAACAGTGATGCAAGGCTTGTCGCGACTCTTTACCCGGCTTTATGGCGTCCGGTTTGTTCCACGTGAGACTCTACCTGGAGAGACTTGGAACGACGACGTCCGCCGTCTCGACGTGCTGGATGAAGCCGACAACCATCTCGCCGTGATTTACTGCGACCTGTTCTCAAGGCCGGGTAAAAGTCAGAACCCAGCCCATTTTACTCTGCGCTGTTCTCGCAAAATCAGCCCGGCTGAAATTGCCGAGGCGGCCTCACTCCCATCGTCCCACCCCAACGATGGGATGGCGACGGCCATCAGACCGGGGACGAACGATCTGTACCAGTTACCGACCATCGCTTTGCTCTGCGACTTTGACGAAGCAACCAACGATGCGGGCGGCCCACCGTCACTGCTTTCCGAGCACGACGTCCAGACTCTCTTCCACGAGATGGGCCACGCCATCCACTCTGTCCTCGGACGCACAGACATGCAATCAATCTGTGGCACCCGGTGTGCCACGGACTTTGCAGAGCTGCCGTCCGTCATCATGGAAAGCTTCGCCACCTGCCCTCAGGTTCTTTCCCTCTACGCACGGCACTGGCAGACAGACGCTCCCCTTCCCGAGGATCTGATGCGCAACATGGCTCTGCACCGCGAGAACCGCAACAGCATGCACGGCGCAATGGACAACGAAACCCAGATCATCCTGGCTCTGCTGGACCAGGCGTACCACTCTTCCCGACCCCTCGAACCTGACTTTGACTCGACAGAGATATTCCGTGAGGTCACGACCGCGCATAGCAGTCTGCCTGACCCGCCTGATGTGCGCACGGCGTGGCAGGGATACTTCTCCCATCTGTACACATATGGTGCGACCTATTACAGTTATCTGTTCGATCGCGCTATTGCGGCCAAACTGTGGTCAGATGTGTTCAAGTCTGGAGAGCTTGCTACAGATCGTACTGCAGGCGAGAAGTTCAAAAACGAGGTGCTGAAGTGGGGCGGTGGCAGGGATGGATGGAAGTGCGTTGCTGGAGTGCTGGGAGAGGACAACCCAGCGAATGCAAACGGCCGACTTGCCGAAGGACGCGAGGAGGCCATGAGAGAAGTTGGCAGGTGGGGATTGGGCGATACTGGAAATGCTGAGCTTTGAGTGCATCAGCTTCGCTCTTTCAGACGGTTGGCGTCTTTACCGTCTGGGCCGGTCCAATTGGTGTTCGTATGACATGCCAGAAAAAAAGGCCGCGGAGCGAAGAACTGTGTGACCACCTCTGCAGATTCAGTCTGATGGATTTATTGGATGTTCAGATTAAGTTCCATGTATTATCACTTATGATATCCTGAACGATGTAATCGGCTGGTAGAGGATTATAGAGACCAATAGAACCTTCTGTTTTCTCGCCAGCTTCGTCCTCCTCCTTGTGCAAGATTGCTCCAAAGAGGCGGGAACATATGAGATTTGAGATTCATCCTACATTCAGCACCAGAAGTCGCGGCTATAAACAAAAATGGGATACCATGCCGAGGAGCTGGGGTTCAGAAGATGATGCACGGTGTACTTGAGGAGGGAAAGACTATCGTTCCCAACATTTCAGTGGTAAGATGAGAAGCAGGCATGCCAAGTTCGAGCGGCTTAGGCCTGTATAAGATATAACTGAACGTTGTAACCTCCCAATCCAGCTTATCAGAATTTGCCGCCTTCTCCGCCTCACTCAGCTCACTCAAACCACCTTTCCGTACTTCTTATCCCGCCGTGCATTCTCCCACTGGAGGTAGATACGCAGACACAAGGAAGAACGCAGCGAGGCAGGATCCAGACAAGCACGCCCGAATCCTCGTGCAACATGTTCCAAGCTCAACCAGCAGACTCAACCGTCATCCAGGAGATTCAGGATTATATTGAAAAACTGTCGGATCGATTGCATGCAATAAATCAAAGCGTAAGTTTGGATAATGATTTTGTGTGATATAAACCTGTGCACCTGGGGTTAGGTTAGGATTATGAACTGAATCTCATTCCAGATCCATCACCACTCCGAAACAGCTTTCACCGAGCACCATGCTCATGACATAGTGTGTGATCTCCTCGAGGAACAAGGATTCCAGGTGAAGAGGCATGCCTATGGCCTGGAAACAGCCTTTGAGGTGCGCAAAGTGAGTGGCACTGGCGTCCGTGGGCGTTGCGTCAACTTCAACATGGAATACGACGCTCTCCCTGAACTCGGCCATGCCTGCGGCCACAACTTGATCGCCACCGCTGGTCTGACGGGGTTCCTTGCGCTGTCGTACGTGATGGACAAGTTTGGAGTCAATCGAACTGTGCAGCTGCTCGGGACTCCAGCAGAAGAGGCTGGTGGTGGAAAGGTCCTGTTGCTTGAACGGGGAGCGTTCACAGATGTAGATGTGTCTCTGATGGTGTAGGCACTCCTTCCGTTCTCTCTCGGTTATTTCCAGGAGGTTTTCCTGCACGGGACAGTCGTGGCTCAAGCGAGGCCCTCACATACTGATCTGAAATGTCCGCAGACATCCCATGGCGGCGGACAACTACGTCCGCAAACACGGTGCGATCGGCTATGCAGGAACCACCTCGACGGCCCGTTCAATTCTCACCTGCGAGTTTCGAGGAACTCCGGCGCATGCAAGTACCAATCCATGGGACGGAGTGAATGCCCTCGACGCGGCAGTCCTGTCGTACAACAATGTCTCAGCCCTGCGGCAGCAGGTTCACCCCGAAGAGAGAATCCACGGAGCCATTCTTGATGCTCCCAAGGTACTCAACGTGATTCCAGAATACACCAAGCTGCAGTATGCGATGCACAGCCCAACCCTCAAGGGTGTCCAGACGCTTGAGGAAAAGGTGCGCAGATGCATCGAGGCGGGTGGACTGGCCGCTGGGTGTGAGACAAAGATCTCGGCAGATGATCCTCTCTATGCTGATCTGCGCATCAACGAGCCTATCTGTGAGCTGTTCATGAAATATATGTCTGACGTGGCTGGCTACAACATTTCTACAAGTAGCGGAGGAGCCATTGACTGCGTCGACGGACCAGGGGAATGTCACGCATACCTTACAGGGGCTTCATGGCCTGATTCGAATCCCTACAGCCAAGGGAGAAGGCTCGCATACGCATGATTTTGCTGTAGCGGCGGGGAAGCAGGATGTCGGAACCAGATTTATCAACGCCGGCAAGGCTATGGCCATGACTGGTTGGAGTGTGCTTGTCGATGACGAAGTCTATTTCCGTATCAGGGACGCGTTTGAAGAAGATAAAAGACAGAGATGACCCTGCGTTGATGCCTCTACATTCGCTGGAACTTTGCCAAGGAAATCAGCGCTTCGACGACTTCGCATATCATTGTCATTTTGTGAAAACAGCACCGGGCTTTACGCAAGTGCTCCCAAGTTTGGCAAACGCTTGTTCCTCCAGAAAGTGAAAGTAGAATGCCCAGCGAAGCGGAAGGGGACCCTGGGGTCGAGGGAAACCAACGCACTCGTCAACCCTTCCTGTGTATTTGTTTAAGCGAGAGAAAGAAAATTTTGAAAGTGCTGCTGCTATATGCTCATTGTTATCGGCTTCTGTGTCTTCTCATCTCTTTAGTCCCCCAACCACTGCGGCATTGGCGAACCATGACGTTGTGGTCTGTCGCCTGCTTGACGACGAGAACAATAACGTGTACACCAGGTGTAGTAAGCGCGAGAGACCGCTGTTCGAGATGACAACATGGTCGTGTGCTCTTTGGACCTCGTCAAATGGAGCTCTTTCAAGACCATGACGTGCACATGACCAGACACATGCAGCAGCGGCTTTCTTCTCCAAGCTCCACAGCTCTTCCAGAAGATACTTGCATCCGAGCCAATCGCAAGCCAGATGTCCTTGTGAGGGCCCATGCGTGATCATTATGTCAGTGTCAGCAAGAAAGGGTTGGACTCACCAGAAATTATTCGTTCGTCGGTACTGGAATGCCCAGTTCCCATGCTGTAGTGAGAGGGGGCTACCACATATACTTTCAGCTCTCGATCATGAGAACATCGCACAGTGACAGAGCTACTCCGAAGATTAATGACATCGCCCCAACTGATATCTTCCTTTTGCCCAAGAGCTTCGGGGGAATTTTATGGGGGCGACAGTACGGAATAGAAGTGCTCATCAAGCAATGAGATCATGATTTCCTGCAACCACAAGCTTGTGTCTGTGTGGTTGAGCGTTCAGCCAGTCGAGAGCCGCCTGGAGTTCCTTCAGCGTGCCACCCTGTGTCAGGTCGCCAGCATGGATCAGAATGTCGCCGTCGGACAGGTCCACCTGGCAATTGTGCGTGTCAGACACACACACGACTGTTACCCGTGGGAGTAGACAGGGATTTGGAGAATCCCAACTGAGATATCATGCGTATAATCTCCGGACAAGAAAGAGGACTGGGATACTTGCAGAACTGTTCCCAGGCACTGGGCCTCACCCCGGTGAAGCAGCGCATCAAGCAAGGGCTTCAGATGTTCTACTGCTAGTAGTCGTAAACATCCCAGATAGTGGTTTTCTCCAAGACTCGAGTGAAGCATTAGCCGGAGTGAAATGCTACCACTAGTCTCAGTTAGACGACTCGAATGGATGGTCAGAAGGAACAAGTTCTGAGAGACAGTGAAAGCTGCAAGGTGGTCGTCGTCCTCGATTGAAGATGGATGAGTAAGTGGGGTAACCGGAACATCGTTAATCCATAACACTCCGAGTCCGCAGCACAAACAAACAACAGCGCGAGGATTTTCGATCATCATCAGTAGTATACTTGGTCGTCTCAACTGCGGAGTAGCGTTACTTGCTATCAACCTTGCGCTACGTGCAGGCCTCTTTTTCTGCAGGCACAGTATCCTCACTAATGCCAAGGAAGGATTTTTTTTTTCCAGGAAGAACGGTACGACTGGAATGTCTTTCTGCAGTTGATGGCCCTCCTTGATGGGTGTCTAAGCCTTGCCGCGACCTGGCGCAGCACTGTTTGGCAAATCTGAATGGCGAAGACAGCCACTCACCAGGCCCCGTTAGGATCCTCCCCTCTTCCCTCTGTCCCCATTTCTCGAATCCTCCCGGGTACTACACCGGAGTCTCTCGTAATCTCGCGATGTTAGTCTCTCTTCATGAGACTAATTTTGCGCCTTTCCCCTCTTCGCTTGCTGGCGCAGTGTCCGCAGTTGCATTTCTTTCCCCTGCCAACAGGGACAGCATCCTCTTGAGATTGCCTGTTGATCTCATCCTCGGATGAACAAATGACGAGCCTAAGGCTGACAGACCGCATTTCTTAGTAATGATTTATGGCATGGGCCTTGAGGCCCCAAAAAGGATGCACATATATAGGCTTGATAGACGTGCTCGACTGAAAAAGGCCGGTCAAACCTGAGGACTGAAAAAAAATTGGCAAGATAAAGTGAGCACCCAAGTCGAACCAATTCCAAGAACTGTGCCTCCTCTTCTCTCAGATTGACACGGCAATCGCTATGCCAAGACCTACCCGTTCTCCTCTTCCCTCCGATCCAACGACAAACGCCCTCCAAGCCCTGAAAAATGCAGCATCAGCACGCCGGGAAGCGATCCAGGCGAAGAACTTTGTTGCAGAACAGGTAGCGGACTCGTCAATCGCCGCGCTCTTCCACACCCTGAGCAGCCACGCGACATACCCTTTGTCGTTTTCTCGCGCAGACCGCGCGCGCACGACACAGCTCTTTGCGAAGTTGAGGGTCCAATACCCCCAGTCGTCACGGCAAGACAAGGACGTCGTCTTGCAGACGTTTGAAGAGCGGATTTTTCACTGCACAGATCCACACCAGGCTCTCGCGGGGCTTGCGACCCTGGCTGTCACAGGCGTGGTGGTCGGCGACGTGGTAGTGACCGCGACGAACTTGCTTTTGGAGCGATACTACTCGACCTTCGCTGACATTCACCCAAATCCAAGCCCGGCGGAACATGAGAAGGTGCTGGCGAATTACAGTGGCTCCAGGTGGAGAGGTCAACCGGTGACGAAGAATACCTCTCTGGACGCCGATGCGAATTCACGGAGGTTCTTCAAATGTGTCATCAAGTTGTTCAGGGGTTGTTAACGTTAGGGCGGTTGACGTGACCTCCGTTCCGTGGAGCTGACGCTGGTAAAATCACACCCCCGTCCCTCGGCATGCTCACCGTTCGATAAGAGACCGCGGGCACTATTCACCGCATTTGGAAAGTCAAGTCTCTGACTCGCCTTTGCCGCTGGTTCTCCCACGGATTTGGGCCCCCACCAATATTTCCGCCCGGCCCGATACCCACCGCAACTGCCAGCTCAACAATCACTATTATTCCCGAAACACCTCGATAATCCTCTCCGGCCCACCCACCGCTCCACAATCCCGCCTAATCTTGACCTTCTTACTTGCGCGTGCACGCCTCATCAGTATGTTTATTCTAGGACGTCGTCGCAAGACGACGTACTCCTGGCAGCAGGGCGGCAGGGCATTGTCCGTGGACGGAGCTCTTGAGCTGGTGGTGGATCAAGCGGACCAGGGAAACGACGTCATACATTCCACTGAAGTGTGAAAAGTGGAATGGCTTGGAGATTGAAAATATTGAAGACCCGGCAGCCGCGGCTCGCCTCGCGGATGTGCTTTCTAATCAGCTTGACGGGATGAGCCATGCTAACCACGTTTTGGCGAACGCATTTTGTTGGTGTTTTGGTGTTACATATGCATGAATCCAAAAAACATGAATTAGGTAGCAGTACGGAGTAGATATTGGTTGAAAGAATCCAAGCATTTGGATAGTACCATCTTTGTGGCTGGATCCGACGCAGGAACGAGGCTGCAGTCGAGCAAAACAGATGTTTCCATGACTGTCTCTAGGCCAAAAATAAATAAATAAATAAAAAAAAATAAAAAAAATAAAAAAATTATTGTGCCATCGTGCCTACCTACACATTCCTCGTCCTTGTAAGATGGAGCACTCGATGGACTTGAAGCTTGACATTTAGATGACCAGATGAAGATTCAAATTGTGATATTTTCTCATCTTGGTAAGAAGTGCTGTCGCCAGCGTCCTTGATTTCGAGTCAGTGATCTTTTCTATGCGTGTCTCCAGACTGAGAGCCGAATTTGCTGTGCCAACAGGCAGAAAAATCGACAGGACGCCATTATTATTTTTGGTGTAATGACGGGTGATGTTGCGCGAACCGGTGGAGGGAATGCTCAATGACGAGAGAAGCAGAACCTTTTTAACTCCTGACTCGGGGCTTGATGAACCCCTTACTTGACGACGTCCAATATCAGGTTACAAGGGGCTTCTGCCCCGACAGGTGACGATAGTCTGCGCAGATAAACTCCGAGTTAACCGGCCACATCCTCTTCACGTTTTTGCCTCTGAGGGAGAATGACGTTCTTGGTTCCTCGATTTTGATGATACTAACCCTGAACTTCCGAAGGTCCAAGGGTGCTCATGTGGCGACAGGGTGAGAAGAAAGGGGAGGATCCCTTTCGGATTTCCAGCATCACCCTTCCGGAGTGTTTGTTCCCTGTCCATGGCCGAGCGACTTTCCCGGTTACCGAAGAGACTATGAAACGGGTGCGATAGAATGCCACCAAAGAAAGCGGGAGGCAAGCCCGGAACTGAGTCGGACAAGATTGACAGCCTTCTGTTCTGGGTCAAAAGGACATTTTTGGAGCTCCACGACTCGGTGAGAAGAATCCGCCCGTTGAAACGTCTGGTTCAAATGGGAGAGAAACCAATAATAATAATAATAATAATCCACACAGCAACGGCAAATGACATGGCTTTCAGTCCGAAGGGGGTGGATCCGCCTCTGCTTAGCCAGCCTCCATCCATTTCCAGCCCGTCGCCTAAACTTGACCAAGTCGAGGGCATTTGTCACTGCGTCTGCCCAGGCGCCAGGGAAGGTTAGCGGGTGGGGAATGGAGAAATATTGTCCGTCAGTTTGAGCAAGCCAAGGAGAAGACGGAAGCAGCTCTGAAGAAACAGGAAGGCGAGAGGAGGATCCATTGTCGAGAGCTTTTCGTTGCAGAACTCGAAATAATACGCTGACTACAAGGAGAAGTCCCGAATACTCCATCAAAACTGTGTTGTATTGTGAGAGTACAGTAGTATCGTCGTAGGGAGCTGGGAGTGAGTGTATAACAGTATTCCCGAATCGGCAATCCAAGTCACAGAGGATATCCCGCAGGAGTCTTAACCCCAGACGGGCGCCTCCCTTGACAGCTGTCGACCTCGTCCCAGCCTGCTGGTTGTGCAGGACTTTTCCCCCCTGGTGGGCAACACGGCAGGCCCGGCGATCTGGGTCTCCCATGGAGAAACCTGGCCCAGCTTGGCTGCTTCGTCCTGCACCATCCGTCTACCGTTCCGTCCCAGGCCACAATCACTATCGGACGACGACGAGCTATGGCCAGCTAGTCACGGACAACTCGGTTCAGGAGTGCCCTGAGATTCGTCGATTCTGCGCTGACAGGCTGGTCTAACGAAGTATGTGTGAGACATGATTCCTTCCATGTTGCTCAAAGTCTAAATTTGACCACACTGACACATCAAACTACCGAAGCCGTTAGCTCTGCCAACCTTTCCAAGGGAATGATGTGTTATGGTTATTTTATTATGTGAACGGCTGGCCCGCGCGAGGGCTCTCGAAGAGTCCTCACCCTCGGGATGATGCTCTCCACACCCAAGACGGCGGATCCGCTTTCTTTCTCTCTCTGTCAGCGGAAAATATTCTTGGGCTGCTGGCAGTGATTTCGAGGCCTCTGTCTTGTCCGGTCTCCGCTTTATCTGCGCCAGTTGAACTTGTATATAATAGGATACAGTATCGGCCACGGCGCTGTGGGCGCTGCCCGCCCGATAGCTTACAAGGCGCTGAGACCGTTGCATTTATTTTTTTTTGTAAACGCCAGACAGTTTGACTGCGGAGAAAGGAGGCTGTACTCCTCTCATCCGATCTCATAATCTGTACCTTCTTGCATCGCTTGACTGGTCCCTTGGAGGCGCAATGAGTTCACCATGCGGTGTGGGAACCCTACTGCGTATTTGCTTTCCCCTTGAGCACGGTCAACGCAAACGGAGCAACTGACTTGGAACTGTCGCACCGTACAGGACGCACACGAGGATGATTATAATCCTTGGTAGGTGACTCCCGTTGGATGCTGCCCTTTGGCGTGCGCTCATCCCTGGCTGTGTGACAGCGACTCCTATTCCTTGACCCCCAGCATCACAGACTACCCCGTCGAGAACGGCCGAAGATACCACAGATACCACGAAGGATCATACTTGTATCCCAACGACCAGGTTGAGCAGGAACGATCGGAGATTCAGTATGAGATGCTGCGGCTGGTCAACGATGGCAGGATATTCTTTGCTCCCTTGAAGGATCCCGAGCGGATCCTGGATATTGGCACCGGATGGGGCCAGTGGGTGTTGGAGATGGGTAAGGAGAGCAGCAAGCGCACTTTCTCTCGGTTTGGGGGTGAATGGGTGCTCATCAGAACTTTTTCCTTTCTGTAAACAGCTGACATGTTTCCCAACACCGAGATCAACGGCACGGATCTGTCCCCCGTCCAGCCAACGTCCGTCCCCGAGAACGTCCACTTCTACGTCGATGATGCCAACGAAGCCGACTGGCTCTGGCCCGACAACCACTTCGACTACATCCACACCTCCATGCTGCTCGGTTCGCACATCCACTTTCCCACCCTCATCCGCACAGCCTGGAAGTACCTCAAACCTGGCGGCTACCTCGAATGCCACGATTACGACTGCACGCTCCGCTGCGACGACGGCACCTTGCCTCCCGCGGACCCCGGGGCACGGTCGGGCCATGCTTTCCATAACTGGCTCAAGCTGTCCATTGATTGTTCTGAGAAATTGGATCGGTCCATTACATTTGCAGGCAAGATATCTACCTGGATGAAGGAAGCCGGGTACGAGGTCATCGAGGAGAGGATAACCAAGGTGCCCATCAACCCGTGGCCAAGGGACCCGAAATCCAAGCAGATCGGCGAGTTGAATGAACAGAACTGGTTGGAGGGCTTGGCGGGGTTTTCGTACGCGCCTTTTGGATCTCGGGGGTTGGGATGGACGAGGGAACAGATCGAGGGGTTGTTGGTCGAGGTGAGGAAGAGCGTCCAGGATCGGAGCGTACATGCGTATAATCTCTTCCATGTGGTCGTCGCGCGGAAGCCCGAGACGAGTGACCAATGACACAAAGCGAGATGGGAGCAGTGACTTTTTTTACATAAAAAAAAGTGAAGGAGGTGATAATCCTTCTAATCACCTTCCATTCACAGCTTCTGAGATGGCCGCCTAGTTGCCATAATCCACATATATATATATATAGAGGCCTACATGCACTACCTATGTACATGTAGGCACCGAAATACATACATATATATATGTATATATATCAATATATATCTTGGGTCTCAGTTTCGTTCCTTGTTGGTCGTTGACATCATGGACTGTCCAAACATTTTTTGACTGGTTATTTTCTAAACCCAAAGAATACATTTTGCGCATATGATCTATGCCTCCAGTTGCCTAACCAGCTTAACTTCAAATTCATGAGTAGATGATTCATATAACTTGTCATCATGATCGAAAAGGACAAAACAGAGACTTTGGTTTGATGAAACTCAACAGAATGTGGTCTGTTGGACGTGATTTCCTGGACAGCAATTCACCTTTTCACGCCATAAGCGTTCTTGTCATCCTCTGTAGCTCAGCAGGATGACTTCTTCTTCCTCCTCCCCCATCCTCTTCAATCATTTCTGCAAGCTATCATCATTCTCCGTCGTTGTGCGGTTTTGAATATAAATACTTCAACATCAAACCTTCAGAGCTGACGAGAGGATGGCAATACCAATGACGTTGGCAGGCACGACTGCTCAGGCGAACCCTCCAACTTCAGGATTCAATCCGGCGGCCGTTCTCAGAGTCATATACGGGAACGCACTTCGCCCATCAGAGATGCTGGATCGTGCCCTCGACACCCTCCTCCTCGATATGTTGAGCACGCTGTGGCCGACAGAGCTTGCCAATCTCACAGCCACGGAGGAGATAACACAGTTCGCCTCAAGCATTTCAGAGGCACAGTTACGGACCCGAGAGGTCCCCGAAAAGTACTGGTGGCACCTGAAAAATCTCCCCAAGGTATGACCACATTTGCGTCCCCCTGTGAAGACGGATTTCCCCAAACAAACACATGCATACATATAAGTAGCATGATGAAAGACAAAAGCTAACCAGGTGACCCCTTTATGCTTCAGAAACAGGACATCGAGCGAGCTTCATCAGCCCATAAGCCCGGCGAGGAAATCGCGTTGATCCTTTCTACACCCCGGTGTAGAGAGGCTTATCATTATGAGGAGTGGGCGGAAGCCGTCCAGATGACATATGGGAAAAGCATCGATGAGCTCGTTGCGCAGTTTCAAGTTGATTGGGGTGGGATGAAGACATAGCGAAGGGGCCCAAGAAGAATCCTTTAACTTGGAGGGAAATTTGGATAGACTGAAGACGGGAAACAAGAAAGAGCATCAAAGGCTCGTCGTCTTGAGCATTGTCTCTCTCTCTCTCTCTCTTGTGCCCGTGGTTGGCTGGGAAGTTCATCGGGGACTCTTACTGTAGCTTAGTCATCATCTCAATGCAAGCATTCCACATCCCTCCAACCTCCACAGCTCAAAGCCTACATTTTGTAGACTGTTCAAACATTCGGCAATTGAATGGCGCAAAACGCAGGTCCTGGGCCACGACTCCTTCACACTTACTCTACATTCCTCGTGCCGCCCGTCTTTCTCGTTTTCGCCTCCCCTTCCCTCTGCCGCCCGCGTGTTTGGCACGTCTGATGTCTCTCACCGGACACGCATGCCGTCGCACAGTCCAGCAGCAGCGTTGTCGTGGTGGCCAGTTCCTGTCGGGGGCTAGCAGCGGTCCTGACCATGTTTGGATCAGCGATGACTGTCTTGCAAGGGCTTTTGCACGGTTCGTGGGCGCCTGTGTCGGCGTGGGCCAGCAGAGACGGCATGGCAGCAGCGTGCCCGGGCCGTTGGAAGCGAGGAGACGGCTCAACAAGAGGAGGAATATGAATCTTGCGGGTGCACGAGCTGGAATGGGCATGGGGCCGGATGTTGCTGTACTCTTTGGAGCGGCGAGCAGCGACCATTCCGGATATGCCGCTACTGATTCTCGGACGCGGAGCTCGACAGGGTTGGCTATGGGGGAAAAGGAGGAATTCCGGGGGGGAACTTTTGAGCCTCGAGGTATGATTCGGACTTCTCTTATTTTTGGCACTGCCTATGGTATCAATTGTCGGCGTCTGTACCTAATCTACGTGCCCTTGCAGCTTCGTCCATTCCGAGGATATCTATCTTTCCGCCTTCACCCCCTCCTCCGCCGCCGTTGATTCCCTTCGCTGAAACACAGTCGACTCCTCCACAAGTTGCTTCAGAGAAGCGCCTACTCTCTCAATTGAGTCGAGCGACTACGATCGAAGGTATCCGGAGCATCTTCGAGGCGGTCGGTCCCAGTCCAGAGCAGTTGGCCCAATTGAGTGAAGAGTGTTTTGACAACATCTTGCTGGCTTACCGCGAAAAGGCGCAATGGAGGGTTGCTGATCTACACGCTTTTTTATCTGATCCCATTCTGAATCCACGCGACGCGGCGAATTTCGCTAAACTGGTGCAGTTTCTCGTCGATCATGAGGTGGAGGTGGAGGAACTCGAGCAGCATGCCAGCTTTCTGGGGAGGATGGTCAAGTCAGGGCACATTTGCCATGGTCAACTGGTTGCAATAGTCAAACGGATTCCAAATATCAAAGTGCACAATGGCACTCTGAGGGAGCGAAACCCTGAGCGACTGAACCGGCTTCTCGAGACTCTGTGGGATAGCGCCGTCACGTCTTCGGCAATCCGACCCAAACATGTGAGACCAAGTCTCTGGTTAGACATACTGCTGAGCGGTAAACCCCACGATTCGTCCTTCTCCGCAGTGCAGCATATCCTCTGCCATCCTTGCACCAAAATGACAACGCATCAGGCGACGAAATATATAATCCACGGGTTGCGACTAGCGGTCAGCAAGGGCCATGTCCCAGCCGAAATTACTCACTCGACAGACGGCAAGCTGATGCGCTATTTGGCGCTGGTCACATCTGTCGGAGAGCGACTTGGACCAAAGCGTTTCGCGACCTGCATTACTCAAGTGACCGAAGCGCTGGTATTTTCCTCGAAATATGAAACAGCACGACCTAGCAGTCTTACATTGTGGGCGTGGATATTACAGCGAATTCAGCAGGCACACTACTTGCTTTTGCAAAAACGTGTCCTTCGAGATGTGAGATGCCAAAGGGTGGAGTCTGAAGGCGCCTTTGAAGCGTCCTTGAACCATCGATGCGCGCTACGACTGTGGGTTGTGACGTTGCTTGGCTTCCATACGAGCCACTCTAATTCCAGCCGCTATCACCGTCGAGAAACATTCCTCTTTCTGGTGGATCGACTTCAGACGTCATCGTCCGAAAACTCAGATACCCTGACACTGCTAGTGGATCTGTTACAAGACCTGGGCAACCGGGGCGTGCCATTGACACAGCCCGTAGTGACGGCTGCGGCTAGATGTGCGTATCGGACTACTCTGAACAAGGCCAGCGACACGTCGTCGTTGGTCGACCAGCTAGTCGCTCTGGTCGGACCCGATCGTCTCCCCATCGCGAAATTACTATCCCAGTTTCAGGGTCACAAAGGGTCATACCCTGAGCCTCAGTATGGACCTCATCCGTGGTTTCAACGGTTGGCGCAGTCCGTCGACATCACCTCCTCAGAGTTCATCGATGAAGTCATACGACATATCGAGACTCCTTCTCCAAGACGCTCAATCCTCCTCAACATCCTACGCAACCATACGGGTGCCAAAATCGCCCTCGGACTCTCCCACAAGTCTCCCAAGCACGCTTCCACTCCCCAGGAAAAACATGGCAAGCCATATGTTGCCGACACTTCCGATCCGGCGACGTCGTATCATACCCCGGACGGCAGGTTCATCCCCCACCCAGCCGCGTGCCTCGAAACCTTTCACGTATTAGCCCTTGTCTTTGCTTTTTCGCCCAAACTTTCGCCGCGGGCGGCATGGAAACTGACGTACTGGTGCTACCGGTTTCTGGCCAGCCACAACGCGCCCATTAAGCCCATTATGGTGCGCGCGCTGTACTACGCCGGTATTGTGCGGTTCAGAGAGGAAAGAAGAGTTCTGTGGGGCATGAAGAAATTTGTGGCGAATTTGGTGAGAAAGGTCGAAGGACCGGAGGTTGCGAGGAGGATCATGAAGTGGAAAGAAAGGACAGACAAGTAAATGTATATTGCTCCTGCATACGGTGCTGTTTAACATATTTAGAAAGAAACCCTGTGGGTGAGGAGCGTGCTCAAATCGGTCCTAGCTTCGTTTGACATGCTTATGGTCATCACGTTCTTCTAACTGAGGTCTACCATCAGCCGATGCGGCATGAGAGATTCATATTCAAAGCCATTGATGACACCACAATGTGACTCAGAAACCCAGTCTAGCAATAGCCCACCCCCCCGTACATGCATATCATCACGAATCGATATCCATCTTCTCCGCAATCACCTCACCGTCTCCACTCAGCTCCTGGATGGTGACATACCGCCCGATATCCTCCTTCTTAATAACCTTTTGATCCAGCCATGCAGTCGTGCCCCGCTGGAACAGGTAGCTCCGCTCCTTCTCACCGCGTTCATTGGGCTTGATGTAATTTCTCAACAACTGCGTCGGCTTATTCTTCTCGATCACACACACGTCGACATTGCTTCCCGATCCCAGGTCGTTGAAGATACCCGCCTTGATCGCTTCCGCTGCAAGGTTGATCGCCTCATCCCTGGTCAACTGGGGCTTCCACATTGTTTCAAACACAGACATCGCGGCCAGCGATCCCGAACCCATGGTTACAAAGGGGAGCTTGTCGGTGCTGCCATGAGCATGCACGGTGTAGAGGTACACGCCCGTCGGGTCGACGCCCGCGACGACCAGGTACGCGCCGATGTACCCCTGGTAGCGGAAGAGGTGCTGCTTGAGCATGGTCATGCAGGTCACGACGCGGGGCTCGCGGCCCGTGGAGAGGGAGTGCAGCTCAATGTTGGACTGGATGAGGGCGGTGGTGAATTCGGTGTCTGCGGCGGTACCGGCGCCGGCGCACCATATTTTGGGAGCTATGTAGTGCAATTTCTCGCAGTTCTGTTATGCCATGTGGGAGGAAATCAGGTTAGCATGTCACACGATCGATGCCGAAGAAGAAGAAGATAGAAGAAGAGCAATTCGTGCTTGACGCCCTAGGACACACGCCGTACCTTGTCAGCGACGATGGGACCGCTCGTAGCTCTTGTATCAGCGGCGATCTGTCACAGAAATAATCACTGGTAAGCAATGCTGTCCTGCTCGATGCTGCCCAACCGCTTGAAACGACCGGCAGTAAAGGTATTGTGGGTAGGACATACCACGACCCCGCCATCGAATATGCATCCTACAATTGTTGTACCCGTGCTCGTGGCCTTTGGAAGAGGGACGCCCTTTGCATGGAGCACTTGATTTCGGTTGTAGTTGGAAAAGTCGAAGCCCGGCATGGCTGTCTGGTGTCACTCTGGTGGAGGAGGAAGGGGTATCAAGGCTAGGAATATGAGTCCAGAGACGACAAGGGTGTAATCTTTAACAGACGTACGCCAGCAGTCACTCGTAAGGTCGGCCCAACGGGGAGGGGTTTTGGATTGAGCGAGTTTGTTGCGATGGAGAGGCAGTCGATGCCGTAAGTGACAAGTCGTCGTCGGGAGAGTGACGAAGCTCAAGCTGCCTTGGGAGATGAAGCTCGCACCAATCAACGCGCGAGGCGCTTTGGGGGAATTTCAACCACCATCCGCCAAAAAAAGCATCACTTTTTGAGGATTGAAACAACCACCCGCTCGCGTTTGTGGCCATATCTCCCAGACAATCTCGTCGCGTTAATCTCTACTTGGTCGCGCTTCTCTTTGCAGGTTTATCTCGGCATATTCGACCTTTTCCCGCAAACGCGTTTGTCTGGATAGTTGGCCTGCCCAGATCTATTATACACATTTGCCCAAACAGACTGGTCACTCACGGGCTGTGATTCACGATCAATGTGTCTGAGACGCGATTTCATCTAGACGACAGGTTCTCATTCTATCTAGTCGGACGACGAGTCCCTTCTTTTCTTGAGCAAAATGCCTGTCCAGCTAGGACCAGAGCTGCAGGAAATCGACACACAGGTGAATATTTCGGGAGAGGCAAAATGACATCAAGCAGGAACAAACCCATTGGCTGACTGACTCGGTATTCTAGGAAGTCGGATTCCTCTCTATTGCTGGCGACACCAAGGTCAAACTTCTTCCTACACCATGGCCGGCAGACTCCCTACCTCCTCCGACATGTTCGTTACTGGCCGTCGCGTCGTCCAAGGGCATCCTGGCAGCTGCAGGGCCGCAAGGGATTGTGGTTGCGAGTACCGACGCGGTGAGAAAAGCCTACTACTCCGAGGCAACTGACGATAGCAACACGCGGGTGCTTCAACCGCAACTAGAGATAAACTTCCCCGGTCGAATTTCGCATCTAGCGTTTTCGTCAGACGAAGATGCTCTGGTTGTGGCAGCCCAAGAAGGTGGTCTGGCCGGATATAGCGTTGCAAACTTGATGCAAGGGAACACCCAACCGACACTGACGCTTCCGCTGAATGGGCAATCGCTCCGCGCCCTCATTCCCAATCCCACAGTTCCTGAACTCTTTGCTGTCGTGACAAGCAATGGAGAACTTTTGATGGCAAACCTGAAGGCCGGTCAGCTAGTCCAAGGTCCAGCAGGTCCCGTTATGAAGAATAATGTCAGCTGTGCTGCATGGAGTAACAAGGGAAAGCAGATTGTGGCCGGGTTGGTCGATGGAACCGCGTTTCAGATGACACCCGAGGGTCAAGAGAAGGCGGTGGTACCCAGGCCACCAGACCTTGAGGGGAATCAACATGGTATGTTTCAGAGCTGGGCTGGATATTTGTTTCGTTGCAGGTAATCTTTACAGAGCCGTACACTGACCCACTCCCATCGCAGTCTCCTCCGCCGTGTGGCTTGAAAATGACGTTTTTTATATGGTTTACACGCCGACAGTCTCTCCCGAGGATGACAGACCGTCTTCGTCGTATTACATTATCACCCGTCAGCAACGGGACAATTTCACCTTCAACAAACTTCCTGAGGTCTGCAGCCCTTTTGGTCTCGAGCGGTATCCATCATATCAGTTTACTGTCCGTTTAAGGAATTTTGAACCGGACTTGAAGGAGGCACTGGTGGTTGCTTCTACTGCTTCCACAGACGTCGGGCTATTCACAAAGTCATCCAAACCGCTCAATGATCAGGGAATCGTTGATGTATTCACAGCAACGACCATGTCGGAAGACTCCAGGCGTGCCGTCCTCCCCATGACTGAGGACATGGCCGACACTTCACCGGTCGGATTAGCACTCGATCTGTCCTCCAAGGAACCAGTACCCTCACCCATTCCGGGTGAAGACATCGCCACATCTGGACACCCGCTGCCCGCAATCCTTATCCTCAACAATGAGGGTATGCTGTCGTCCTGGTGGTTTGTCTATGCGCAATCCATTCGAACGCAGACTCCTTATCACGCCCTCGGAGGCGCTGCTGCTGCCGCTGCTGGGCAGACAAACCAACAGAAACAAATCTCCTCCTCCGCACCGATGGCAACTACGCCACAAACCCCGCAACCTGCATTTGGGCAGCCCGCATTTGGGCAACCTGCATTTGGCAAACCGGCATTCGGAAAACCGGCGTTTGGTCAGCCAGCCTTTGGAACACCGTCCCCGTTGGGACTCAATCGCCCGCAGCCGACCTTTGGGTCCCCTTCGGCGCTCGGGAGCTCTCAGACATCCACTACAGCGCCGAGTGGTCCTACCTTTGGCACTCCAAGCATGATGGGGCAGCGCGCACCTGCATTCGGCCAGACGACACCTCTTGGTGGAACGCGAACGACTTTTGGCCAGCCCTCGACGTTGGGAGGGTTTGGATCGCCCGGTGGTACCTCTGCAAACAATACCGGTGCGTCTCCATTTGCCGGAGGCGGATTCAGCGCTTTTGCTTCAGGAGGTGGTTTTGCTTCGCTTGCAGCAAAATCCAATGCTACTGAGAGCCCATTCGCTCAATCATCTGCGACCAATCCATTCGCAGATGCCGGTAAGCCTCTGTTTGGCTCGGCAACTGCTGACCAGACCCAAAAGGACGCGTCGACCACCAAGCTTGGACTTGGCTCAGGTGGATTCGTTCTTGGTTCGACTTTCAAACCGGACAAGTCCGCTGGCGATACTGAAGACCGTCCTGCCGAACCAGCCGGGAACTTCTCACTCGGCTCAGCATTCGGGAATCTTCTTAATGACACAGAAATGAAAACAGACAAAGAGGAAGCTGCCAGGTCACCGTCTACGGCCGAGCCCGCGACTTCCGAGCCTGCCTCGACGTTCCCCAAGCCGTCGGGGATATTTGGGTACTCTAAATCGCAAGAAGATACAAAGCCTGCGGAAGCCGCCACCACCCCTACTTCGCCATTCGCGCAGCGCCCACCTTTTGCGGCACTGCAGACGCCCTCTGCGCCTCCGTCTACACCCCCATCTTTCATCTCACAACCTAGTCTTTCTGACTCTACAGTCAAGGTAGAGACTCCTAGCGCATCTGAGTCCACCACCGTTCAGACAGCACCTGAACCCCCACTGCCTCCGGAACCCACCAGTAAAACGTCTTATGCCCCTGGTGACACCTCCGCGTCGTCAACAAACTCTGTCGAGGAGGCTCCTCTACCACCCGATTTTGTGAAAACGAAGCCGAAATCCATCCCAGAAGAGGCTCCATTGCCCCCAGATTCTCTCAAGAAAACAGAGCAGAAAGCTGTCAAGGACGAAGCACCTTTACCGCCGGATTTTCTAAAGACCGACAAGAAGCCCGTGGAAGAGGAAGCGCCTCTACCACCAGATTTCCTGAAAACCGAGCAAAAGCCTGTCAAAGAGGAGGAAGCACCACTGCCGGACGAGTCTGAGGGTGAGGCTGCTGAATTCGAGGATAGTGGGGAGGAAATAACACCGGATGAAAACCGAGTTGATGATAGTTTCAAAAGCTTTACATCTCTCGAAAGCTCGTTCGGTGGCCCGGGTGACCAAAGTCCCACTCCTGGTCTCTTTTCGAAAGCAACAACCGAAGGAAATAAATTGGGCAAGACGAAGCAGCTTTTTGGAGAGATTCCGAAATCGATATTCCCGCCACCAAAGCAAATGTCTCCACGATCGCCGAGCCCCGTTCGAGCGCAGCGTGGGAAGAACCGATCGAGGCCCGAAGGTATCAGATCTACTAGTGCTCCTAGTGTTCCGGGTCGAGCCCTGTCTGAACGAAAAGCGGCGTTGCACAGCTCGATGCTGGCGAAGCAAGTTCATCTCCCAGACGAAGAGTCGGCAGACGAAGATGTAGCCCCGCCAGAACGAGAGGAGCCTGTGCAGCTTGTCGAGGACGAGGACGAACAGCTGCGTGCTGATCTTCAGCGACCATTGTCGCCAGCTCCAACACTTGATCCATTTTTGCCACACCAAGACTACGCTGGTGAGAGTTTTCAGCCTGGAATTTCAGGTCAAATCGAGAGGCTCTACCGTGATATCAACTCTATGATCGATACGTTGGGCATAAATTCACGCTCCCTCTCGGCTTTCTTGCTGTACCAAGAATCGCAGAGAGAATCCGACTACAAACGCTGGCTGAGGGTTCTGGAGAGCGACAAGGCCAGCGATTTGCGGGACGAAAAAATTCTTCTGTCGGAAATTGATAAACTCCCGCAGGGGGTGGAGGCTTTGGAGGCGGCGCTTCAAAAAGGCCAGGTGTATGGTATTCAAGAAAAACTCAGCAAGTGTCATCAACTTCTCAGTCGAGACATCGCTACCTTGCGCGGGCAATGTGCTGGCATGAGGAGGGCAATCGATGCTCACGTTGACGCGGTAGCGATCACTTCAGCCCCCTTATCAGCTGAACAATCATCTCTGCAACAAGATCTGCGACAATCATTTACCGCAATGCAATCCAAGCTTGCAGACCTCGAACGGGATATCACCCAACTTCGAGCAGCGATAGCAGATGCGTCTCAACCTGATTCTAGCAGCAGCAGATCGGCCAGGCCGACGGTCGAGGCTGTCACTTCGACCATCAACACCATGACCAACATGGCAGAGAAGAAGAGCGGGGACATTGATGTTCTTGAGGCGCAGATGAGGAAGCTTGGAATTGACGTGTCAAGCTCGGTCATGTCGCCGTCTCCCAGACGTCATGCGGATGTTTCTTCTCCCTTCCAAACCCCACAAGGAAAGCAACTGTCGCGGGTCCCATTGACACCAGGTTCGCGAGACACGGTTGACGCAGCGGTTCGGACGGCGTATCACACACCCGAGTCCGTTGGGCGGTTCAGGTCGAGTTTGCTTGGCAGAAGTCCGATGAACGGAACTCCTTCCTGGGCGGTACCTTCTCAAGAGGAGACAAGTCGATGGAGGGCCAAGGCTCGCCGGCGAAAGGAGCTAGCTGACCATGTGAGAAATGCGTTGGAGAGTCGACAGGTCAAAGTGCGGGAGTTGGAAGGATGATGATTCGAGTTAGCGGGTCGATTTGGCAATTTACTACGGGGTTCACTTTATGTCTTTCATGCGCTGATCGTGTGCTATGTCATCACTTGAATTTTCTTGATGTTGGTCTTATAAATCTTGCCATGAAATGAGGGCCTTTAGGGACGGAAGAGAACACTGGGAGTCGGCTCAGTGAGTGAATATGGGTCTGTTATTACCGGCCATCGTTTCTCCGTCTACGACTGATTGTATCATATCTGAATGTCAGTGATCTCCCATTGTGAGAAAATAATGTCAAATACCACCACCCTTCAATAGCCCCCTCACGTCGATCTTGGGCGAGGACTAGCCGTGTTTCCCTGGTTATAGCCCGTTCAAACATCATTCACTGCGTCTACTGACCTTTCCCCAAGGAATCCATATTGGTAAGAGCCTAATATAGTTACATTTATGGGTGGTGTTTTTGGCACCCGTTCTGACTGCTTTTTCTGCTTCTATCAGAGCGATTCTTCGCATGGCGCAGACATAGAATCTGCTGCTCAGGCCAGCACTTTGTTAGATGGTTAGTACATACTACATAGTCTACAGATATTTCCTACCTCGGGAGCAAGCCGCTCAGTCACGCCTCCACCTTGCAACCACCACGCCTGCCCGAAGAACGTCACCAGCCGCCAGCCAGCGGAACAACCAGCCTGAAATCCGCCACTTGGAGAACCCGCTCAGACCCAGCGCCGTGAGATCGCGTTGCCTAGTTTCCAGAAACGTAGCCAAGCCCGGGAAGACATCGTCGGTGATGTCGTCGATGGTGATGTCTTCTTCTGCGTATCCTGCGGCCTTCAGCTGCGCTCTGTAGGCTTCCTGGGTGACGAAATTCGAGAACGGAGCCGAAAGGGCCGGGGTGAGCAGACGTAGGAAGAGGGAGTCGAGGATCGACTTGAGCGTGCGCGACGCCGGAGGAGGAGCAAGGAAGATGTCAAACGCGAGAAAGTTGGCGCGCAATGCCGAGTGAGAGTATCTGAAGATCTCGCGCCTTGAGGGACGGAAGTGGTAGAGGGTATCGAGCGCAAGGACATAGCGCTCCGTTTCACGGTCTGCGGCTTCGCCATCCTGGCTGGTGCGAAACGCCGAATCAACGGCCTCCTGCAGCTCGAGAGGCCACGAGGACGGTTTGGCCGCGTCCGCGCAGAATATATCCGTCCGTGCCGTCGTGTGCGCTTTTTTTCCCTTGGCCGCGTCGATTCGCACTTTCGCAAAGGCATACTGAGTCTTGTCGAGTGTAATGCCCACATAGCGTTCGAACAGCGGCGCGTTCTCTTCACCGTCATCCCCCTCTTCCTTTCTGCGCATCAGGTACAGGGTCTGCTCTCCGCATCCAAATCCCAGGTCAAGGAGTACTCGTCTTTTCTTCTCTTGCGAGGGTGTGCCTTTGTCTTGTCCAGAGGACTCTTGGGTAGACGTCGCCAGACCGGCGTTCTGCAGGATCTTTTCCACCAGCGCCTCGCAAGCCTGCGGAAGATGAGAGGCATTCTATCGAGATTGTGAGCGAGTTGTTTGGTCCAGATCTGAGAATTATATTATTACTATATACATATATATACGGCCAGTCGATTTCTTTGTTGTTTGTCAGAGATCCCTGGGGGGTGGTTTGGGGTATGGTGTGCAATGTACATATCATCAGAACTTGACCCTGCATTCCCCAAATGATTAAGAAGAAGAAGAGAATGTGCAGGATGGCGGATGACTCGTAGTAAGTACTGCATAGCTGTACGCACCTTCCAGTATCCCATGTTCATCCACATGGTCTGCGGGATGAGGCTGGGTATATTGAGGATTGCATGGTCGAGGCCATACAGTGAAGACGACGAGCCATCGGCCCTCTTGTTCCGCCGCATCATCTCATCAACCGGAGTCGTACTGCTATCCCTCTCTCTGGTCGCAGGGCCATCGAGACGGCTGGCTATCCGAGACGCAACGCGCGAGAGCAGCGTGGGGAAGAGAGCGCCGAGGAGAGATGCTACCACGGCACAAACGACGAGTTGGGTGGGAGATGCGGAGCGAGAGATCGAGGGAGGAAACTCAGCGGGCCAGAGGAGGACGGCAAGGAGCGCAAAGGGGACGATGGCCACCAGAAGAGAGGTCATGGTTGTGTCTTACGATGACGACGACGACGACTGCTACTAACTAATGTAAGTGAGTAGGAGTTGCAGCGTCAATCGTGGTCAGAGATGAACCGCGACGTTGGCCCGCTGCGACGTTTTTTTTTTCTCTCGCAGCAACATCTCGGCAACAGAGCCAGCCCAAGCAACAGAAGCGGAATTTCCTCTCGCAGAACAAACCCAGATTGATCTGTTCATCTAGTCTTTCTCCATTCTCAAGGCTGGAATTCCTGGAATCCAAGTCAGAACTCCAATCAGAGAGTACGGGCAGGCTGGCCGTTTCGACCTTGAATACTGCGACTTTGGACAGGAAAGAGACTGCTCGGGAGGTAAAAAGGAGTTTCTCTGTGCTACTACTTGATCACTACTACCTGGCGGAGCCTGGGATATTTCACGTCATCGTCATTGCCAAACTCGTTGCTTGTCTGCCTGCTCAGACAGTGCTTGCAGTCCTACTTCGAGTGCGATATGATGCGTTGGGATTTGAGATAGACCACGTCCAGACGGCACCTCCTAAGGTTTTTTTTTTCAACGACTTTTGGCTGAAAGAAAGGACTGGTCAGAGTGGCCTTCACTGAAGAGCTTTATATCGCGGCACAGCAATCTCCTGGCTGATATATATAGCTTCAGACAGCGCCATGTTCCACGATGGAGATTCGAGCATAGTAGGAGGCTACATAGTGCATGGTGTGCTATGATAGGTACAAGCCCAGTACTATGCTCATTTGGAATGATGATATTAGCAAGAAAAAAAAAGGGTTGAATATGCCCCGTCATCACTCAGTCACTTTGTTGACAGGAGAACGGGGGTGTATCAACTCTCCATGACATTATTGAGTCTCGGGACACACACAGAGACAGACCCAGTCTGGGTCCGGACGTCAACAAATGCGAGTTGTATGGGGTTGTTTGGTGCAGAGCAACACTGTGACTGTCTCCTGGGTCACCGGCATGCCATTTGAAGTTGTCCAAGATCAACAATCGTTCACTTCACCTCAACGGGCCCTCACTTCAAGACATCGCCACCAAAGGTCCTCTGGTTTTTGTTTCACTCTCATCCCACCATTTCTTGTCCATCCAAAACATCCAACGCTCTTGTTTGTCGCAAGATATCGCTCGTCTCCGAGTTCCATGGTCGATATGGAGGAGCACAAGGAAATTAAGGAAATCCTCACCCGCGGGGAGCAGAGACTCATCAACATGGCATTCTTATGCAACCCCGAAGGCTTCGGGTCTATCAAGGTGCGTGTCTTGCCAGCGAGCTGCCTTCACTTTGTCCTGGGAATAGCTTCGTCTGCGAAGCTTCATTGGTACAGGCCAACTCACATGTCTGCCCACCAGGTTGACTACGCCATGCTGGCAGAGAAAGCCGGTTTCAAAAATGCCGAGTCTGCTAGGGCAAATTTCGGCAAAGCCAAGCGCAAATTGATGGAATCTGCAGGGTACGCGGGCGGTGTCGGTACTGCAAAGACTCCGTCTCCATCCAAGGTGACCCCCAAGAAAGTCACCAAGAAAACCAGAGACGGACCAGGAAAGGGTATGTCACTGAAACTCCCAGTTCGCTAGCCCCAAGATGTGATTTCTGGCCGTCCGAACTGATCGCGTCAACCACTGAAACAGGCACAAGGGCGACCAACAAGGTCAAGGAGGAAGACCTGGCGGAGGAAGGAGAGAGCCTCTCGTTTTTCGAGAATGGCCTCGCTCAAAATGGTGAAAATAAGTTCGTGCCCCCCTGATTCTCGTGCTGGTGATGAGTGCTTAGGGATAGACGGAGCCTAACTCATACCCAACCTATAGAAACGAGCCCGAAATCAAAGATGAGGCTTGATCACACTCGAGGGCGCCCGCCTGGTTATTGAGATGGATAGTCTAGTTGACTGAATTAGTTGTAATCTTTTCACAGTGAAACACAGGGTTCAATATAAACCATTGGCGATCTTGTATGCCCAGAACACAATAAGGATACTCCTTTTGTAGCAGCGAGATGAAATCGATCGCTGCGTGGCCCCAGACGATAGCCAGGTTGATGATCCGGCCATGGGTTCCGGCAGCCGCGCATGCCGTTGCGTGCGTTGCGTCCACCCCAGCACATTCGAAAACGACGTCTGCTCCCGCGCCCTGGGCGACCTGCGTGCCTGCGCTCAGGACCGGCGTCTGTCGCGGGTCAACGACGCGACGTGCCTTGCGCCCAGCCTGCGCGCCAGCTCTGCTTGGTGAGGAAGAGGCTCGGAGACGATGATCGTCTGCACGCCTTTCGCGGCCAAGGCAAGAAGTGCTCCGCAACCAACGGGCCCGGCACCCCGGACGAGGGCTGTCGTCGACGCAGTCACTTCACCGGCCAGGCACACGCCGTGCCATGCCACCGACAGTGACTCGATGAGAGCTGATCCGCACTCCCTTCGTGGTTGTGGGCCCCAAATGATGGGAAACAAAAAGCAAAGACATTACTTGCCTCCTATCTTCGGGCTTATGGCCTCTGGCAAAACGGCAGCTTTGGAAAGACCGCCGCCACCACGATGCAGGCCTCACAAACCCGACTTGGTGGCAGCAGTTAGGTGCTCCTTTTTGGCACGAGACGCAAAGTGCCGTCACTCAGGAGCGGGGAGATGGCCACGCGGTCATTGGGCTTGACGCTGCGCACGCCCTCTCCAACCGGCGCGACGAGAGCGGAGAATTCTTCGTGGCCAAACACAACTGGCGTCGCTTCTCCAGTGAGCGGGTGAGCTGTCGCCGGGGCAGGGTCCTTCTTTGGTGAAAGCGTGGAGGTCGCTGCCGCAGATGGCGGTGTAGAGAGAAAGGCTTGACCTAGTGGTGGATCGAGGGCGATCAGTGAGTGCACTGCGGATTGACGAGCAGGATCGGCCCCTGCCTTCACTTGGCCGGGTAGACACTCTGGCTCGGGGATGTTTTCGATTCTAATGTCCCTGTGGCCATACCATCGTGCGGCCACGCATATATCGCATGGTGATAACCGCTCGAGATGGAGAGGGTGCCAGATATCCGGTTCAACTAACCTCTCGTTCGCGTGGAAAGCAGAAAAGCAGAAAGTGATGTAAGAATCGTAATGAATGGAATTTGCACTCGTAACAAATGCCGTGATTCTAAGAAAGCGCTGCCGGTTCCCTATCCCCGCACAAGCCGGATATTGTCATGCCACTTGTAGATGGAGTAAGTCGTTCAATGTCGCGCCAGGATTCCCGACCGATCAACTTTCGGCTAAGTCACTTCGAAACCATCCCCGCACGACGGCCCTTTCAGACAACTCTGGGGAAGAGCAAAGCATGTCCAATGTTCAAGCCGAGGTCTGCACTTGGCCGCGGGGGTGAAGAGCAAACCAGTCTGCTCTCACGATGTAGGCCTACTACTATATTAATACACACATACATACTTACGCAGTAGCAGTTCCGGCATCAAAAAGTACTAGTAGTAGTACTACATAGTTGCCGTGAAGTCAGCCATTGACCCCTGAAAACCCCGGCAACTACACACGACATACTGAAGTCTGAGAGAAGAGCATTCGTGACATTTGCATTGCTTTATCAGCAACCGCAACACTGCTCCGTTTTTTTTTTTTATTTGAAAGATCCGAGCCATGGCGCCCCTTCAGCTCACTGCCCCGAAAAACCGCGAGCTCGTAGGAGGCGATGTCCTCGCCCAATGTCTGCGCCATCTTGGCGTGGAGGTCGCATTCGGCTTGCACGGCGGCCACCTGGATGCGTTTCTCATGGGTGCAAGTGATGTCGGGATTCGTCTCGTTGATACACGGCATGAGACTGTAGCAGTCCAGGCTGCGGAGGGGTATGCAGTAGTTGCTCAGAAGGTCGGCGTGTGCTTCGTGACGGCGAACAGTGGGTGAGTTATAATTTTTTTTTTTTCAAGAAGAAATGTGATGCTAGCACTGTTTGTTCTTATGGCATCGATTGGGAGAAGTGCTCTCTACTGGGTGTTAGGCGATAATGCTAAGGTGTTACGGAATCTGTTTTGCATATGCAGATTCTCGAATGGCGTGCCAGGCTTAGCAACGGCGTACGCGGACCGTAGTCCCATCTTGTGCATTACGAGCTCTGCGCCCCTGAGAGATGCCGAAGCCAACGTTCTACAGGGCTTCCATGACCAGGTGGTCTTGTCGAAACCAGTGACAAAGTTTGCCCATCGCGTGGCCGCTGTCGAAGAGATCCCGAGGATCGTAGCTCATGCTTTCCGCACTTGCAGTGCTGGCGTACCAGGTGTGTGTGTGTGTGCGATGCAAGCCGAGGCATGGGATTGCATCTTGTATATATATATATATATATATATGAGCTGACAGGATGCACAAAACAGGCCCCGTGGTCGTCGACTTTCCTATTGAGATTCTCTTTTCCCCGGTCTACCCAGAACGGCTCAGCTGGGGCTCAATTAGTTCTCCGCAACCATACCGACCGGGACCCGATCCTGAGGCGATCTCCAGGGCCTGGGGATTGATCAAGGAGGCCAAGAGACCCGTCATCGTCTGTAGCACGGGCGCAAGATGCCTCCTAGGCGACCGCAAGTTCCTGTCCTTCCTAGAGCGGACAAAAATCCCAGTTTTCAACAGCCGCAAATTCTCTAGCCCGTTGCCGATTGACCACCCCCTCAGAGCTGGCCTGGCCAGTCTGCTGTACGCACTTCCAGTCATTGGCGAATCTGACCCGGATCTTGTCATTCTGCTCGGTTGCAGAACGGGAATGTTTCTCGGGCCTCGCAGCAAACCTGCTATCCCGTCTCCAGACAACGCCCGATACATCCAGATCGACCTCGATGGGAGTGAGATCGGGCGGTCACAACACATTGACGTTGGTATTGTCTCTGACTCTCGATTGGCCATTGCAGCGCTCGATGCGGAAGCCTCTCGTGACCCGTATCAAGCCCCTGAATCCTGGGTTCGGCGAGCAGTGGGTCTCAAGTCGTTGCCTATCCCGCACGACAACGAACCCGTCACGCAAGAAGATGGACACATGCACCCTTACCACGCGCTCAAGGAGACCTTCACGGCCCTCAAGCCAGGCAGCATCATCAGCATTGATGGCGGCGAATGCGGCGGCTGGGCCGCGTCGACAGTGGATCTCGCGTGCCCGCAGATGACCGTCACTTCGAGTGGATATCTCGGGTTCTTGGGGAACGGCTGGGGGTACGCTCTTGGTGCGTCCATCGCTGACCCGAGCCGTACCATTGTCAATGTCCACGGAGACGGCTCCGCTGGATTTCACCTTGCTGAACTCGACACGTATGCACGGTTTGGATGCAAGGTGCTTACTGTGGTGGTGAACAACCATGCCTGGGGCATGTCCATCAACGGGCAGGATGAGGTGTATGGAGACAGGACAACCAGCCGCCCTGTAAGTCAACTAAGCCCGTTGATGGACTTTGCTGGTGCGTCCAAGGCCCTGGGCACGGAAGCGAGAAAGGTCACCCGCATCGAGGATATCAAGGCCGCAGTGCAATCTCTCACCGAGACTGGCGGTCCTGGACTGCTGGAGCTGGTTGTCTCTAAGAAACCCACCTGGCCTGGGACGTTGATGATGGTTGGAAACACTGACGATCCGAACGTGATTGTCGTTCCCGTAGGTAAACCCTTGAACCACTGTGTGTTTCTGGCACTGCTGACTCCAATTCTCAGTATTATGATAATGTGCCGCGACCAATATACAAGTAAGCAGGAAGCGTAAAAAAAAAGTATGTACTACTACTAGCATGTAGTACTTAAGATAGCGGTGAAGTGTCTGTCTCTTCTAGGTTCTCCCTAGACTCATGGATACTCAACCACCACTTAATCGTGAGAGACATTGTCGGCTGAATGGAAAAGAACAAGAGGTCAATCGCGTGCAGTGGAAGATGACTAATCAGCATAGTCAACCTTGGGCTGGATTGAGCAGACACAGTAGTACTTCCCAGATGAGAAATGGATTTTCTCATGCAGGAGTAGGTGGTAGTAGATCAAACGCTGCAAAGATCATCACATGCCAGCAAGCTACCCCCATGCTTCGACGATCGAGCAGTAGAGCTGAAGTATGGAAGAGTTGAACCAAATCTTCCACAAACACAGTTGAAATGACCTTTCTGCCTGACGTCATCCCGCCCGCATGTTTCCCCGCACGCATTGGCAGACCACAAGAGAAAAACAAAATAACAAGCAGAAACTTCTCTGCGAAGCCCAAGCACAAAAAGGGAAAAAAAGGTTCAATACGGAGTAGTCGCTCCCAATTACAGAGCTCTGTTGAATAGTATCGTCACTGCAACAAGCGATGGGCAGCTGCGTCACCGAATTCGTCTATCTCACGCTCAAACCGAGTGTGAGGCCCGAGGACCGGGCCAACGAGGAAGGGAGGGCATTCCTCGAGGCCATCGGCGCCACAAGGCAGCAGAGCGGGTATGTGCGGTCGTATTGGGGCCGGACCATCGAGAATGAAAACAACGTTGTTTGGGTGATCGGTGCGTCTGCCTCGCAAAAAACGAGCAAGCATGCCTGAGATAAAGAGCGCCCAGGACAGACGAAGCTGACAAGCAGGGTTGATGACATGTCTGTCTCTAGAATGGCGGGACAATAACAGCAGCGCTCCGCTATCTCTCCTCGACTCACTCCTCGAAAAGGAGACTCGGCCGATTTCTCTCCACGCAACGCTCACTCCACCCTTGCTCCAAGACAAAGAAACTGAGCGGCTGACCGCCTCTCCCGTCACTGAACTCGCCGTCCTCGGTTTTCCGCACAACCTCGAGCCGCATGACAGATCAGCGCTGGACAACGACCTCGTTCAATTCCGCGCTGCGCTCCTGGGATTGCAGCAAGTAAAGGCACCTGCATCGTTCTCGATGGGATGGGTCGAGCGGCCGTCAGCGGTGCCGCACACAGGGAGCCCGTCCGGGCAGGCGTCGTTGGTGATCCTGGTTGTGGGGTGGGGAAGTAAAGAGGAGCACGAGGCTGTGAGGGAAACGGAGGAGTTCGGGCGGACCATTAAACCGATTAGAGAGCAGATGGTGCCTGCGATTCCGGCACTGCAGATGAGACACGTTAGGTTTAAGAGGGATGAAAGAAAGGAGGAGATATGAGTTGAGCTATTAGTGCACATGGGGGATAAGGAATTTAATCGCCAGTTGCACTGAGATGATAAAGTACCCCGCCATTTCTTTTTAGGGTGCTAGACGACGGATGGCAAGGTCCATCGAGCAATGAAAAACAAAAGCATGTAGCACAGTCACTGTCAAGTCAGAGATGAAGGCTTTCCAAGACGGAGTCGGCAGTTTGCAGGATTCCCATCTTTCATGGTCTGGCAATAAGGGAAGAGATCGAAGCCAGTGCTAATAGTGTATGGGGGTTGATACTTGGGTGTTTTCCAAACTTGTGTGCCAAAATGTTAGGACTCCTCCCATTAGAATGCTGAAAGGGAATGGCGAGAATAGGTTCCCACCAGCAAAACGGGCCACAGTGATTGATGGGAAGACTTGAATGAGTAAAAGCCTCCCTTGAGATTCACGAAGTAAAAGTACACACCCGGTGAAAGAGTACATGCTAGGAAATGAAAAGAGGGTAAGGACCACGAATGCCGGTGATTATATCAAGAGAGTAAGTAGCAGCAACTCAGCTCGATGAATATGGCCCACTTTTTCCCATGGAAAAAAGAAAAATAAGAGAAGGGTAACGACAAAACATAGCAGAACTTGGACTAAACTGAACATGCAAAGAGGAATAATGCGCAGAAATTCAAGAAAAAAGGAGAAAGTTATGAACACATTAAAACAAGAGGAGCACTCCTACCATTGCCGCACCACCCTAGAGACGATGCTTTTCGCTCTCTATTTGAGTAAAGAAAGGTGAGGTTAGTCATACCAGCTTAAATAAAAGCGAGGACCCGGTGAATATAAAAAAGTGAATAGTTTCTATATTCATCAGCGGTTTGAAAATGGCTTCGCCTCACCAAGTCTCGAGTACAGCATATACAATGCCATCTGGTTGCACTCCTGGGTCCCTGTAATGGTCACCAAACGCTCGTTGCTGTTGTCCTGAGGCTCGTTGATCTTGATCACGCTGCCACTGAGGTGCCGGATCTCGTTGATCTTTGCACCACCTTTGCCGATGATAGCTCCAACCATGTCGTTGGGGATATAGATTTGCTGAGTCAACGGTTGGCCAGGGAGAGGAGCACCGCCCATCGGCTGTCCAGGTTGGGCAGGGTGGCCCTGTACCGGGGCAGGAGCACCATAAGGTGTCGGCTGATGGGGACCAGCGCCAGTGTAACCGCGACCGGCAGTATAGTGGATTGGTTGCGGGGCATGTGGATGTGGAACTTGGCCTGGCAGGCCATACGGCATTCCATACGCGCCCGTTACAGCACGGTGCTGCTGGGGGTGGTGTCTCTTGAAGCTATCGGGATGTCCGTACTGTCCACCTGCTGGTTGGGGAACATATGGAACGACCTGCATACCGCCGGGAACAACACCAGCAGGGCCTCCGCTCCGAGTGGCATAGGCAGACGCTGCCGGCCCTCCAAACCTCTCCGTCAGCTGTTCAACCAGAGTGACAGCAACATAGTAGGTTGCAATGTGCACAGCGTCAGCAACACCAAGGATTACAAGGGATCTTTCTGTGGACAAGGGCAGGCATGAATCAGAGGCATTGAGTCGCGCACCAGAAGCTTCCTGGATTTCACGGATGCGGACGCCACCCTTGCCAATGATCGAGCCAATGAGGATGTGGGGGATAAGAAGACGGAGGGGATAGGTCTTAGACTGAGCAGTGGAAGGCTGATCCAAGGGCTCATTATTGAGCGTTCGGATAATCAATCCAAAGGCCTTTTGTTTTGTTTTTTTATCGATGTACCAGTCAATAAACCGATGTCCCGTTTTAATACCCAGGGAGGACCGGAATGACATACCTTTGCGACAGCGTCTTGTGGACCGCTCACAGTCAATATTCTCTCCACGGCTCCACGGGAGTAGTCACTGACAGTGCACTTGGCACCTGAAAGACGTCTAATCTGGGACACATTCTCTCCACCTTTACCGATACACGTAGCAGCTTCAGCACTCGAAATAACTGCACGAATATGAATCCAGCTGCTTTCATCCTGGGTATTCTGAGCGGGGGTCTGGGACGAAGACCGCTCATTGTGCGAGGCGGTAGACTGGATGGGTTGCGTTTCCGGGACAGCAGGAATAGGCTTTTCATTACTGGGAGCATCAGGGACAACCAAATCACCTTGACCATCCTTCACACCATTCTCATCGCTGGCATTTTCAGCCTTGACAGTGACTGGTTTTGCCTCTTCCTTCACAAGCTTCGCATCGTCTTCACCTTTTACAATCTTGTCCAGGGCGGGACGCTTGGCATCCGGTTGGTCGTTGGGTCCAGAAGGCGAGGAGGGATCCTCGAGGGGACGCTTAGTCGATGCGACGGCCGAAGTTGGAGAAGCAGACATTTTTGTTCGAGCGGATCGATAGTCGTTCGGTTCTTTCGCAGCGAGAGGGGAAGGGGGTGGGGCCGGACACGGAAAGCTGGGTGATAGCACCTAAGCAGGGAGAAAGAGTCGAAAAACAGTGACTTTTTTTCTGAAGGATAATCTCTTTTAAATTTGTATCTCTCTTTTCTTGCACTCGACTATGTACACACCAGGAGTTTCGGAAGGAAAACTTGCTGGTGCTGGTGGTGCTGAAGTGTAGGCTGCAGGTGCTGGTATGCTGGGAAGGTGCTTTTTGAAAATTCAGGGAGACGGGCTGGCAGAATGGTGGTCGGCGGATGATCAGATGTGGCTGCGGAGATTGTTCAAACGGACTGTAAGCAGAAGGCGCCTGGAAAAGGATGGACGCTGCAAGGGCACGGAGAGGTGTTTGACGGTGGAAGGTTGAGAGGTGAGATTGGAGAACAAAGGGTGACGAGACGAGACGAGACGAGACGAAGAACCTCCACCAGCGAGACAAGCACTATCTGGCTGTTTCTGCCAGAAAAGAAGAGCAAGAAAAATATCAGAATGCAGAAATCGGTTGCTGAGAGAGATGAGCGCAGTCTGGAGCCTTGTTGGATTCAATCCTGGGGCTCTTGGGCTACTCTCTCGGGAGATAGAGTACAAGGGCGGTTTGACACAGCTTCAGAAGAGGTCGGTCTCTCTGAAACAAAGGGAGAGCCAAGGGTAAGAGAAGGAACGTGGATGAAAAGGCTCCTGTACAGACGAACAGGTCAACTGTCTCCCTGGCTGCTGTTCTGATGGAGAGAGAGAAGTGATGATGGGAGGAGGTGGTGATGGCGATGGGAGTGAGAGGAAGCCTGGAGGAGGACGAAAGGCGCAGGGTCGCCACTAGCGCGCCTTAAGCGATGGGGCCTGTCCCGATAGGGTTTAGGTTGATCCAGAACTGACGAGCGAGTGACCTTCACGTGATATCAACTCGCCGTGACCCTTTGGTAGGTTCTAAGGGAAGCAAGCATGTTGATGATGTAGAGAAGTAAAGATAAACTGAGATGGTGTTGACTCTGTAGAACATAACATTTTTCAATGGCAGTCAAATCAGATATCTTGGAGAAGATCCAAGCTTTTTCGGAAGACTGCCGGAGACGGGAGGAGGAGCAGCGCGTCTCAGAGGGCCCCAGTGACCTCGATCTTGAAGAATACAACCGGCGTGTTGACCGTACCCTGCTTCGGCTCCAGGAACAAGTTGAGCAGCAGGAAACTACACTGCAAGAGGTTGGTCCTACATGATTCAACGTCAAGTTAAAAGTGCCGGTTAGCTGACGGAACTTGACAAAGCTGCGTCGATCCCGCCCCATTGACCTACCTCGTCCCGATCTGGATCCCCGCGAGCGTCTTGCACAGATACGCCGGGCGACAGAAGCTTACAGGTCTCTTGCTAAAAGGGACCCAGAGATCCCAGCTGCAGACTCTCCTCTGGGCGGCCTCCTTGCACTCAGAGAATATACGCGTCTCGTCAATGGACTTCGAGAGTCGATCACAGCTGCGGCACGAACGCTGAACGAAGACCGGGAGAGACTGAAAGTCGAGGAGACAAACTTGCGGGATGGGGACGTCATCAGAGCGGGACTTAGAGCCAGGATTGAGAGGTTGAGATTTGAACAGGAAAACCACAACAGCAGAAGTCGCAGCAAAAAAATTGATCAGGAGCAGATGGCTAAGGAGTTGATGCAGAAGCTGCGAAAAAAGAATTCCGAGATTGAAGGTGGTACGGAAGAGCTGAAGACCGCGCTGAAGCAGTTTATTGATGAACGTCTGGCGGCTATGCTTGCAGCGGAAGACCTTGGTGGGCCAGTCGTCGGTGACCAGCTTGATATTCCTGATGAGGTCCTCGAAGCAGGCTACACTGCTCAGGGCAAAGAGCGAAAGCCCAAAAATAGTGCTGGAAATATGGTCGACAGGAGACAAAGAAAGATTGAGGGATACCTTGAGGGCCGCGGTGACACCCCTAGAAACAAGAGGGAGGCTGCTGGAGCGGAGATGCACCGTCTGATCGAGGACCTTCTACAGGCAGCAAGCACTTCTTCGCCTTATATTGAGCTCAATCGAGACTCTGCTGCATCCAGGTTTTTAGTAAAGGCCAAAATTGCCCAGTATCATCCCCGAGACTCTCGAAAGCTGCGGTTAATTGACTTCGCCAGTGAGCTATCGGATTGATTGCATTCTTTCTACCTATCTATCTATGATTGATACCAGAGCGTTGGGTTTTTTTTATCCAAGCAGTGATCTTGGAGCCCCTTGCCCGCGCTCGAAGATAACCAGAAAAACAGAATCGCTGGCACTGATTTAAAAATCGTCTAGTCAATGGTGTCATCGCGAAGAGCGAGCAGCTGCTGGATCAATTCATTCGCATTCGCGCGGAGAGCATTGTGATACATGATGTTGGTGATGAAGTGCTTGCAATTCTTGATCTTGGCTGCAGTCTGAGTGGCCAGGTCGTAATGCACGTACATGTCATCGATGTATGTCGCAGAGAAAACGGGTACCTCGTTCCTCGCGAGCTGCTCTTCATCGTACAGGTCGGGCCAGTCACTGACGTTAGCAATGATGTCGGCCACCTGTTTGATTTTGCGGAGCTCTTGGGATGTTTCGAACGTGTGCTTATAGACCTGGAGCGGGGTTTTTTTTAAAAAGTCAGAGAACCATGATTCTGATTGATTCCCAGGGCCATGTGAACTGGGTTTTGGTTTCCTACCATTTCACCCGTGAAGAAAGAGCCCCCGGGGTTTTGCGCGCTGCGGAAACCCAGGAACTTCGACTTCAGCCTATCTGCCGTCCAACCAGATGACTGTCTATCCTGAATGTCAGATTCGAATCCCCACTCGACACGGTGGATTTCCCAGATTCAGGTTCTGCGACACTCACCCCTGGCAATAAATGGGCTCATGGAGAACGGCATAGAGGATATTGTTGTCGAAACTGACTCCGTTCTCGATCAACGAAAGAGTTGGTCTGGTCAGAAACCCGAATGTTTGAATGTCGTTCAAGCTTCGCAGAACCAAGTCTGCATGACAGTCTCAGTCACGGTGGCACAATCTACACCATCATTTTAACTTACCATGGACAATATCAAGACCTCCTATTTCAACATTGGTTAGCTACGTAACTCTAACATCTCTGCAAGATTGAGGTTGCAATCCTTACCCTTCATACCAAACACAATTCCCAGCTCCAAAAAGCGGTCGGGAGTGAGAAGTCCTCCACTGGGTAATGTGACATTGGCCTTCTCCAGATGGTAGAGTATGGTTTTTACACGGTCAACGTCCTCGGGGAATTTCGAGTAGTAGGCCTTATTTCGTTCCTGCACCTTCTCTGTGTTTTGGTTCAGCATCCTATGGTGTGGCCAAACCTATCAAAATAGAGCAAAGGAACACTTACCGTATGTACGTGCATAGACGGGCTCAGGACTTCTTACAAGGGGTGGAAGTCCGCCGCACGTAAAGACCTCCCTCAGACCCTCCGGGCTGGGTGTATCATTTAGCTCGGGCATTGAGACTTCCGCGACTTCCAGAAGAACTCACAACTTAGAAAGATATGTCACTGCGCAAAAGCCTCCAAAGCTCTGCCCAAGGACACTCCATTTTTGCCTATCTCTGGGATATTCCGCGGTCAAGCACCTGCGGATTGCCTCACAGTCACGAACAATGTTGTCCGCGCGGAACAGCTTGAGATACTCAGCCTGTTTAAAGGCGTCGCCTTGAAGAGCGAGGGTGGCCGCGGTGATTGGGGAACTCAAGCCCGTGCCACGCTGGTCAAGCAGCAGGACCTGAGGCCATTAGCTATCAAGCTCTAAAAAAGACCCGCCGTGAAATCGCATAGCATTTTCGGTCTTTATCTGCCTTGCTCCCATTCTTCATGAGGGTTTGAACGATGGATTACACACCTGGTACCCGCGATCAATGAGAAGACCAACCCAGCTGAGCTCTTGAGGCTGGGAGCAGGCCATGCCGGGACCACCCTGTAAATACACTAGCCATGGCAATTGCTTTTCTTCGATATCGTTTTCGATTGCCGCTGGGCGACGATGAACACTTCGCGCAAAGAGGCGAAGTCTTGCCGCATCGGGCCGACTGTAGTCAAGCGGGACATCGAAGAAAAGCTCGGCGACTTTGAGCCTGCCTGTTCCCGAGATTGGGATTTAGTCTCCCTCGTTTCAAGGCTTTTTGATTCGCATAGGGGTATAAAATTCCGGTAAAGTCGCATAATCAAGGGGGGATGTAGCAGTACTACCTGGGACGTTGTGCCAACGCTTTCCAACTAGCCTGGCAATCTCCATCGTGAGGGGGGGCAAAAGTGTGCAGTGTTCTTGAATTGAACAGAGGGGGGATGCTAATGAAAGTACTACTGGTACATAAAGACAGCTAATAAGGATAAGTCAAAGTGGTAATTTGAAGAGAGTGAAGAACCATAGCCTCTCTCCTAACGATTGACAAAAAGCCAAATCGTTTGTCCTGCCCGGGCACTGGCGGGTTCAAGAGTGCAAGCGGCGCGGCGGATGTTGCAGGTTGTGTGCGGAGAAAACAGCCAGCAGCACCTTGCAACCACAACGGAAGGGGTCTTGACCAATTCACGGTGTTTTGAGCTATCGCCGTGACAACGGCACATCCATGTATGTGAGAAAGAGCTCCTCAGCATAGTACTCGTACATACATACTGCTGGTACATATTTTGCAGCGTATCTCCGAAACTGACGAGGGCTTCCATCGAGGTCCGGCTACGACAGGCAGGCTACTGCACAAATTAAGTATATCTGTTTCGGTACGTACTACTCGTACTCCTACCACTACCACGAACTTTAATGCTGATGTCAAAACTCACTGAACAGTTAAACTCATAGGTCTGCTGTGTTAAATTTTTTGGTGGTTGCCTGCTTCTCCATTTTTCCGAGCAAGTGCATGGAGTAGCGATTCTACTACTCGCCTACCGAGAATGGCAGGTCTTCTATCGCTGCCGCACGAGTTGATGCCGTTAATTCTCCCCAACCTTCCTGACAACTCCGTCGTCTCCGTTTGCCTGACATGTAAAGCGCTGGATAATTTTTGCCCGAACTCTTGTTTATCGTTCGGTTTCATTGAGGTTTTCCGGGACCAGGGACGCGAGGGGGGGGGTGCGCATCCTTGACCCTTTCCATCATCCGCTTTCTTCGCACGATATGCCAACGACCGTCGACCGGAACTTGCGGATTTTGTTGAAACCCTCCACCTGTCGGGGGGTTGTTGAGACATGACCAAATTGCAGCGCCATCCCAGACCAATCTTCAGCTATGGCGGCAGGCCGCGCGAGATTTGGGGGTCATCACGGTATATAGATGTGCTGATGCTACAGGCTCTATGCTGGCACTTGCGACGCCGTTCTTGCCCTTCTTCTCTCGAGGCTGCACGAGCTTGAGTTCGTTCAAGCTTGCTCCCACTTTCCACGAACCATGGCGCCTGGTTAACCGAGTCTTGGAGTACGGGCCAACGGCTCCTTCGGATTACGGAGCGTCACGCTTCCTGCAGTTAGAGGAGGCGCGTTTGTTAGCCGGGAGAAACGTGGGTGTGTCCATGGCCGCAAGTATAAGACAGTGGTTGCTTGAACGGATTAGTATTCCGGAATTGAGATGGCGTACACGATCAAAATGGCTGTGGCTTCTGCTAGGATGCGGGACTCGTACATGCATGTAGATTCCCACGACGCACGGGCGTGTGCCTGACTGTGAGAAGAAAGGTGCAAGGCGGTGTTCGCATCGTACCAAAGGTCGAACCCCTGGTTGACAGGAAGCTAGCACTTTGTGCTGACTCGACGTTTGTCACCATTCGGGATTAAACATGCCCTTTCTCCAACAGGCTGGGATCCCGCTGAAGGGGATTGCCAGTAGGATCGTGATCAGCAGTTGGCCTTGGGCATAAGGTGGAACGGCCGAGAGATACTAGAACACTTCAATTCCGCAATTGCCCCATCGCACAGGAAATATGTAGTAATTTTCTAAAGTAGTCCCACGCTCCTAGGTCCATTAGTATACTAGGCACCGCTGTAGTAGTACTTGCACCGACTCTGGAGCCTCGGACAAAGAGTGTTTTCTGTGCAGAAGGCGATTTGGCTGGAGACGTAAAGAAAATAGATTCCAGCATGGAATGAAAAATTTCAAGGAAGCTGCCAAATAGTTCCAAATAAGCAAGTTCTCCTAATGGAAATTATACTAGCCATGTCCCGGCCAGAAGTAGTAGGATGTAGTATATCATCAATCCATATACTATCCTCCTATTGTTTGACACAGCACCGTGTGGGAGGTAAGATCAATCTCTCAAGCAGGTTCAGGCAAGCTGACCTCTAGCTGCCCCTGCTATCAGTCCCTTCCTAGGGATTATCAACTCATTCCAATTGGTTGAATCTCAGTCGGCTCGATGGATCAGTCGGCAGTCTTCGCTCGCTCGTACGGTCGATCGGCAGGTTCTTCACTTGCTTTAACCCAAGCAGTCAGGGGAACCACCCATCTATTTCAGCATGTTGCTTGCCCCTCTCACCTCCTTGCAGAGATGAGTGGTGGAAGCAGAGAGCTCATAACCTGTTAGATGAGATGGTTGGCTGCTATTGACAGTCGGCTGAGAACTATGTATATACAGTGGGGCACGTGACGTAGGGGTGATCTGTGAACAACAAACTGGACTATTCTAAACATCACTTCCCTTCTTGCAGAGGGGTGTTCCTCACTTCATCTGAGGTAGCCCTACATGGTCCAGATTGTCTCGTTGCCTTCTGCTGCAGAAATAGCTTGCCAATATCATCATGAGGTTGCTGTCTCTGTTGTTCCTGGCTTTGACGGTGGTCAGTCATGTCAGATCCACGGATAAATTCGAAACCTATCAGGCATCTTCCAAATCTGCACCAATTGAGCTAGACGATTCAATTTACGCCGATCTATCCTCCAAGCCTCGTGATTATTACTTTGCGGTCCTTCTTACGGCCTTAGAAGGTCGTTATGGCTGCCAACTCTGTCGCGAATTCCAACCAGAATGGGACCTTTTAGCCCGAAGTTGGAACCAGGGGGCTTCGCAGGATGTGAGGTTGCTGTTTGGCACATTGGACTTCAGTCGTGGGAAGCACACTTTTCAAAAAGTAGGGGTCATCGTTCCTCGTTCTTGTGACACTTCTGACTGTCTACTCCTAGCTCATGCTCCAAACTGCACCCGTTGCTCTCCTCTTCCCGCCTACTGTCGGACCCGCGGCGAAAGTTGAAGGGTCACCGTTTAGGTACGATTTTAATGGGTACGTGAATCACCTCTCTTTCGATCCGTGTACATGTGCTGACGACCTTCTTTTTCTAAAGGCCTGTCTCCGCAGAGCATTTAAGCACTTGGATTAGCCGACATATTCCTAATAATCCCCGTCCTGCGATAATCCGCCCAGTAAATTCCATCCGACTTGCTGGTTATACAATAGCACTGCTCAGTGTTGTAACCCTCTTCACGATTGCTTCCCCGTACATCCTTCCCGTGATACAGAACCGCACCCTCTGGGCGTCCATGTGCTTAATTGCGATCCTACTCTTTTCAAGTGGCCACATGTTCAATCATATCCGCAAGGTCCCTTACGTGATGGGGGATGGCAAAGGTGGCATAGCTTACTTTGCGCCTGGGTATTCAAGTCAACTTGGCTTGGAAAGCCAGATTGTAGCTGCTACTTGTAAGTAAAGATGTCTACACTGGCCGTGGAGATATGCTGATAATGTTACCGCAGACGGAGTTCTGTCTTTCGCCACAATCGCACTTGCAATGAAGACACCGCATATTGCAGATGTCAAAGCTCAACAAGCATCTGTTATTCTCTGGATCTTAATTTTTTGGATCATGTACAGCTTTCTTCTCAGTTCTTTTCGAACTAAAAATGGTGCTTATCCTTTTTATCTTCCCCCATTCTAGTTTACACTTGACCAAGGTTATGTTAAGAGATTTGTTTTTCTAAAAGAAAATATATTTATCAAATTCAAATAAATATATAAGAAAATAATGACATTCATTAACAGATTAACATAATTCAAACATGACCTGAAATACTTAATATAGATATCAGAATTTTAAATTTTTATCTCAACATATTCTGTTAAATTACTCAATTTACTGTTCATATGATGGGTTGACAGGTGAAACAGGCCAGTTCTGATGCCATTTTCCGCTGTCAACTTATCAACACTTTTCTTCACACACCCTCTCAGATACCACCCACACACTATACCATATACCTCAACATCTGCTCAAGCCCTCGATGATGTCCATGAGTCATTAAGCTCCAGCTATCTTCTTTCTGCCTTGCCCTATCTTATTTTGGCATTTCCCGGCAACTGCATCATGATTTTCAGATTTATGCTGAAAATGATGTTGAGATCTTCTGCTTCTTCTTCTTCTTCTTCTTCTTCTTCTTCTTCTTCATTTGAGGTGTATGCAGTCAAAGACTATGATCCCTACCTGGCAAGCCAGGATTTATCAGCTAGGTACAGTCAATGAAACAGGCAGTCAGTACATGCAATGAAATTCCCAGCCCAGAAAGTTGCACAATGAAAACCACACAGTGAAAAAGCAGTGGTAACAGCAAATTCAGACACAACAAGAAAAACTAAGGAGAGGACAGAATCTGCCAAGGAAAGTCAGCACAAGGAAGGTAAAGATAGGGTGAACATAGTTCAGAGTATAAACTAAAAAAAGAGAAAGGAGTGACAACAGCATAAATCCAGAACAACAGACAAACAAGTGAGGCACAAGAAAGACACAAAAACAAGACAGCAAGAAAGCAAACAAGTCTGTTTTCAACCAGAGCCTTGTGGCAAGTTTGGTAAGGGACAAATAATGAGATATCTCAATCCAAACTGGGTGAGAAACAGAAACTTTATTATGTTTACTTGTTCCACTCCCAGTCTCTGCTTTAGTTCCCTTCTGTATTGAGTGCACTCAGAACAAGATGACTCTTGTGACTTCTTGTGCGGAAGCAGAGGAGAGCAGTAGATCTAGTAGAGTGGCATCCGATAGCGAGGGAACACCCAAAGAGGAAATTAACGAGAGAACAGTCGACTTAATTATTCTACCTACATCACCTAAAACCAATGTCACCCGCAACACTCCTCTCACGTACTGTACGGGTTCTCCTCAGGGTCTGTGTGTGAGGCCAAGCCTACTAGCGTGGGCCTTTTCCAATCAAGGCATAGTGATCATCTTGGCCGCTTTGCCTCTTAGCATTCTCTGTGATCACACGGACCTTTTCTGGCCTTGCTCATGAACTCCTTGCACCGCGTGGTCTTGGGCTCTGTACAACCTTTCCTCCCACCTGGGGAAACCACTTTTCTATGCAGATGGCGAGGTATAAACCATGCTGTTGTTATCATATGCTTCTCTTATTACCCGCCTCTTTCTTTTCTTCGTCCTTCTCTCCGTTCGACCTGGTGGCCGGTGCCTCCGTCAGTCCATCAAGTGGGTTGGGTGAACGAACGCAGCAGGCCCATCTCAGGGACACGATGACGCGGTGGTCTGCCTAGCTATACCGACGATTTACTGTTGCTTTTCTGATTTCCTGGTTATATCTGCTGCCCATTGCTGCCATGACCCTGCTAGGATTCTGGTACAATGGGTGAGACACCTTACCTGGGTTCCCTTTGGCGACTTGACTGATACTACTTGCCGTTGGATTATTTTCGAGGTTCCTTGATGTTCACCCTTAGATCCATGAGCTCTGCTTGATTCCCATCTGGAGCCCACGGTCCGCCTGGCCTTCTGTTCTTGAGGTTGTCCGCACAGTTCTCTGATATCTTTGCACTTTGCGTGCAAAGAGACCGGGGCAATGGGAAGGTTGCATCCTGCCCTACCTATCACGCACCTCTCGGATCCTTGATATTGTGATTCGTTCGAAGGAAGAACTGTTTCAGATTGTTATTGTCACTCCTGCGACGCTGTCCCTCTCAACACTCCACCCTTTTCTCGCGGTGTTGTAGTACGGAAATGGAAGTACTCTCTGCGACGCTCTCTCAAGACATCACCTTGAAAAAGGGCAAAACACATCGACTGGTCAATATACAACTCTTGTGAAACGCCGTTGTACAAGGAGCTTGAAACTTGTGTGTAGCCGGTGTGAGTGGGCATGGAGGATATATAAGGGTCGGACTTGACCCTTCTTCTCTGTTGTCCAGGCGAGGAACTCGCTGTGAAGGATCCATGTTCAACTACATACTACTCTTCTTTCCGATTTGGGTCTGACATTGCATGCTCCTTTTTTTCTTTCTCGTGAACATGCATGCCAAAATACCCTTTTTTGTTGCTCTGTGCGCAGTTGGCTCTGCATGGGCTCACATGGAGATGAAAGAACCATATCCCTTCCGGAGCCGTTTCAACCCCAACGAAAGGCAACCCGATTATGACATGACATCCCCATTGGCATCGGACGGTAAGCTATGCTGCGTGTTCATGACACTACTCAACGTATCGCGTCTGAGCAGCACCGCCCAATAGGCTCGAACTTTCCGTGCAAGGGATACCACGACGACAGGCCCTTGGAGCCGGTCGTGACCTACCGAGCCGGCGAGACCGCAAACCTGACCCTTGTGGGATCGGCCACCCACAACGGAGGATCATGCCAGATCTCACTCAGCTACGACAGAGGCAAGACGTTCAAGGTCATCCAGTCCATGATCGGTGGTTGCCCCTTGAAAAGCGAGTACGATTTCCCGATCCCGGTCTCCGCCCCCAACGGCCCGGCGATTCTGGCCTGGAGCTGGTACAATCTGATTGGCAACCGAGAGATGTACATGAACTGCGCTCCAGTGGCCATCGAGGGTGGCCGCAATAGGTCTGCCGAATTCAACAATCTCCCCGATCTGTTCGTCGCCAACGTCGGGAATGGTTGCAAGACTGTAGAGAACAAGCACACGGTCTTCCCTAACCCTGGCGACAATGTGATTTGGGACGGAGTCTCACCCGACGCAGAACCGTTCCCTGTCTGTTAATGTTTCCGGTGCACCAGAGTTGCCGATGTTCTTGTTGCATTACCCTTTGATTGTTCTAAAGAACGGCGCATATGCCTGAGTTTTGGAGTATCACTCCCCCGCGTGAACACTATCATGTCTACCTTCATATACATCGTTCGGTTACATGCTTATCTAGTATGGGCATGTAGTAATTTCTACCTACTAATAGTAGTATCATGTAACTAGTCTGTTTACATATCCCAGGAACTTGCGCACAGATTGATCGATTTATTGGAAGCCACACGCGTCGCAATTCATCTCTCCCAACCACTCGAGTATGTCGTTCTGAGCTGCCTCTACATCTTGCCGGAACCTTCCCTCGCAGAATGCCACCGACTTTGGTTCTCGCGGGAGTCTTCAAACAGCCGAGTGGGGCTCCACTCCACCCCCGCGACGCTGAGTGATTAATAATAATGGTGGAAAATGGATCTCGTCACCGATGTCTCAAGGGAAAGGCTTGCGAGACTGTGGAGTTGAGAAACCCGCTGGACGCCCAGAAAGCAAATAACAAGTAGCCTACCACTATTCTATTGGGTGCACTGATCTGCTAGGCGGGCAGCTCGGCAATTCGACACATCAGTAACTAGTTAACTACGTCGATAGTATTACCTCAGAGTATGGACTTCCACCGCCGAGACGAGAATGCGACTACTATTGGCATCAAGGATGATCCATTCCGCCAGATCCTCTGGGAAACCGCCCTCGGACAGCGCTCCTGGTCCGCGCCGATCACAGACTCTCCACCCGATCCAAACATCCTCCCAACCCCCGCCGCACTTGCACGCGCCCGCTCATCGCTGCCCACCTCTCTCCCATCACGCGGCCAGGGTTACGAGGAGACAAAATCCCACATTGTCACAGATATCATCCCGGCCCTGAATGCGAGCAGTCTAAGCCCCAACTACTACGGCTTCGTCACGGGGGGCGTGACACCCGCCGCCTTGCTCGCCGACCACATAGTTTCCACCTACGACCAGAATGTCCAGGTGCATCTCCCTGAACATTCGGTGGCCACGGACGTCGAGGCCTGCACACTGCGGCTGCTCCTCGACTTGTTCCACCTCGAGCCCAAGCAGTGGCCGTACACCACCCTCACCACCGGCGCGACAGCAAGTAATCTTCTCGGGCTCGCGTGCGGGCGTGAATACGTCCTGCGCTCGGCCGCGATGCGCGCAGGGAGCAGTTTTCAAAGCGTCGGCGAGCGCGGGGTGCTCGAGATCATGCACTCTGCGCGCATAGAGCGTCTGCAGGTCCTGTCAACCATGCCGCATTCTTCACTGACCAAGGCCGCCGGCATTCTGGGCATTGGAAGAGCGAACGTCAAAGACCTTAGCTCGAACAAATACAAGCATGCCAAGGTCAACCCGGAACATCCACTACGCTTCGATTTTGACCGACTCGAAAAGGAGTTGGCCACCCCAGGTGTCGCCAGCATTGTAGCTGTCTCCTGCGGTGAGGTGAATACTGGTCATTTCGCCACAGACGGTGGACTCGAGACCTTCAAACGCCTCCGTGCGCTTTGCGACAAGTACCACGCCTGGCTCCATGTGGACGGCGCGTTCGGGATATTCGCGCGCCTCCTTCGCGACTCTGTCTCTGACAACTTCGTCCACCTCATCCGTGGGACCGAGGGCATCGAACTGGCCGATTCGCTCACGGGAGATGCACACAAGCTGCTAAATGTGCCATACGATTGTGGTTTCTTCTTCTGCCGACATGTTGAGATTGCAGAGGATGTGTGCAAGAATGCAAACGCGGCGTATCTGAGCAGTAGCAGCAGTGGCGACCACGTTGGCAGTGCCCAAACAGGACTGGTAGTGCTCTCACCGAACAATATCGGCGTCGAGAACTCGAGACGTTTTAGAGCCTTGCCTGTTTATGCGAGCCTGCTAGCTTATGGTCGGGATGGCTACCGCGAGATGTTGGAGAGACAGATACGCCTGGCAAGAAAGATTGCAGCTTGGCTGTTCGACCATCCAAAGTACAACTTGCTCCCACGCCAGGCACTGAAGGAGGACGCGGTGCATAAAACGTTTATGATTGTGCTCTTCAGTGCGGCTGATGATGCGCTTAACGCGGAACTAGCGAAGCGAATTAATGCTCTGGGGAGAATCTTCGTCTCTGGAACTGTGTGGGAGGAAAGACACGCGTGTCGAATTGCGGTTTCAAACTGGAGGGTCGACGTGGAAAGGGATTTCGGTCTGGTGCAACAAGTCCTGGAGAAAGTTCTTGAGCAGTAACCATGCCGGGTGAAAAATTGCTAATATAAAAAAATTATTTTTTTTTCTTTCAGCTGGCTCCACGGCATCCATGCTAACAGAATGATAGAATCCTCCCTTGCAATTTTTTTTCTTTCCCCAGGTGCAAACCTGGAATGCGCGACAGGAGTCTCTACCTTCGTCGGCCAGCCGAGGGGGCATTAGCTCTGTCTGCAAGACTGATGACTTCATTGATACCAGCCTCTTCCATTTCATCCTCCAGCGCTGTAATCTCCTCCCTGCAATCCCACCACTTCTCCTCGGCTAGAGCAAAGGCTTCTTTTCTCAGCTCTTTCACCGACTTCTCTACACGCTGTTGCTGATCGTTTAGCTTGGCAAGCAGAATATCCTGCCATTCTGTCGATGTTCGGCTAAAGAAGTCCCGAAGACTTTCAAACGGACGAGGATGTGGTCTGGGATCTTTCATGGCAGGTTCAGACTCCGTCTCATTATTGTCTGCTTCGGCATCAATGGTGGGTTCTGTTATCTCCGTTGGTGCTGTTGATGTAGCGTCCATGCTGGATGTTGCATCCCCCTCTTCCTCATCTTCATCCTCGTCCTCGTCCATTTCTTCTTCTTCTTCGTCACTGTCCGCCTCAATGGCATCATTCCAGTGCTCTGGTTCATTGTAAAAGATCTCCTTGACGCCGTCAAGTTTCGACAGGTCGATACAGTACATATCATTAAATGTGAACTCATGGTCTCCTCGCTCGAACGTGCCACCGAATATAAACAGTAGGTCGTCTTGAACCGCAAGCTGAGCGTTGAACCGCTTGTGCGGAAATTCAAAACGGACCGGTAGAGACTGTTTTGGGTTAACAATTACATCATCCTCATCTTCCATACCCGCACGATCAGTCTCCATCTCGGGAATTTGGACTTCTCCACCGCCGGCCTTCGCTTCCAGGCGGGCCAAATTCCGGAGTAGTTCTTCCTCGTCCGCTTTGCTGCGATTGCGCGATTTCAGGGCTTGCGTTGCATTTTGCTTCTTGCCACCAGCGCGGGGCTTGCGTAGAGTAAGTTGGAAAAACCGGTTCCGCTCCAAATTCAGAGCATACAAGGCGTCGAAGAATTCACTCTCAATTCCTTCCTCGGTCATCTCAACGTCATGGACGCCACCAAACAGTATCCCACGACCCTTGTGGTATGCCATTGTTGCACCTGCACGAGGAGGATTGGGAGAATTCACTGGCCGTTTCCTCTTTTCCCATCGAACGGTGGGACCGGCTGATGCGGGTTCATCGGGTCCTGGAGGAGTTATCCGAAGGAACCAAATATCCTGGTGTACCATTGGTTTAAGAATCATCCTTTGAGATCCACCACCACTTTTTTTGCTCCCACCTGAGGCCATTTTCACGCGAGAGTACCCGCCATAAAGGATGGCCCCTGACTCGTGCGGGAGGAACGAAAAGGAGGATCGCGCTTCTGGTTTCTGTGACGCCGGTGGTAGTTGTGGACTATACCAAGTGAATTTCTGGCAGTCGTAGATCCAAAGATCCGCTAAATATTTTGTCTGTTGGGATGTATCTTGAAACCCGCCAAAGAGGATAATGTAGTTCTAGAAACATTGTCAATCATTGCATGCTTTACCAAATTTTGGGGGCCCGGGGAGATGCAAGGTATCAGACGTACTTTAAAATAAGTCATTCTGTGTCCACTGCGCGCTGGCGGACCTTTGCCTTTTGTCTCAATCCGACTCCATTCGCGAGTTGACGGGTCTAAATACCAGAAATCGTTATAATGATAAAATGTTCCCTGTTTGGGCGACGAAAACTCTCCTTGTGGAACAGTAAGTGATTTGCCTGAGGACAAGTTTTCGGACAGGTGCAAGACATACCTCCAAAGAGATATATTCCGCCCGTATTCCCGCCACGGCACCATGCATGTCCACTCCTGGGAAGCGGACTATTCGGGCTTGTCACCTCTCGCCATTCATGTTTATCAATTAAATAGATATATAGATTATTATAGAATGTGGCCGTCGTGCCGTCAAAGTGCTCCCCACCAAAGAGGAAGAGTTCATTGCGCCCAGATGGAGATGCGATCAATGTAGCCGACGAGCGCGGTGTCGGAGGACCGCTTGGGACCTCAGTGACCTTCAGAAACTTGGCCTGTTCCTCTGCATATGCAGCCAGAACGGCGTCCAGGTCGACATCTTCGGCGTCACTGTCATCATTCAGTCCCTTTGCTTTATTCTTTTTCTCCTTCTTCTCGGCCTTTTTGGCCTGCTTGGCCGCTACGCGGGCTTTTTGCTCCGCCTTCTTTGCCTTTTTGTCTTTTGCCATATTGCTGCTGCTGTCTGCTCTTTTGCCTAAAGATGACGGTGGAAGTCAGAGGCCTGTCATTTTGTCAACTCTCGTACCGTTAAATTTTACGGGATGGTGTTTGTCTGTAGTACCGGCAAACGCTGTGCTAGTACTCCGTAGTACTGAAGATTGGAATGAGGGGCGGAGAGTGCAATGATTGGCTGTTTAGACGAAAATCCACTCGTCTTGCAGTCCCAAAGTTGACGATTGCAATTCTTCTTCAATTAGAGTTGTGAGTTTTCTGTACTTCAGTTTAATTACATTTCTTTTCTTTCTTTTGGAAAATAAAAAAAAAAGGAATACTCGCTGCTCCAACCCTCGGTGGAAGAAGTGAATCTTCACGGGTTTAGACCATCGAGAATCGCCATCACGTGGTTTCGCGTTGCTCCTCCACTTCGACGAAGCTGAGAAACTCTTCAATCCAAGACATGAGAAACAACCAATTCATCGCACCTTGACTTCTGAAAGACTCTCATCCTCTGCCGCGATATGATACGCATCTATGACCAGACATAACTTAGCTAACCACTTGTCATGGTTGTTGCAACGTGGAGCATCATCGCTGGTATCGTTTGAACCTCCGACGCGACCTTGCGGAGACTGGATTCCACCGCACGATGACGATCAACAAGCCCTGGATGCTTTAGCAGAGGATGATTTGGCGAAGGCTGATTGTACATTTTCCGTTACAGTCGCGGATGATGGTTTGAAAACCACGCAGTCAGTGGCTCTGGGGGATGGAGGTGCTAGTCTGTCGAATTCTGATATGACCCGGCTGAATCTGGAACCCAATGCAACGAGGAGACCAGATATACAAATTGTTTCTGAAGAGACATCATCTGGTATAATTGGAACTCCGCGTCGGTCGAGAATTGAAGACCCTTTGAGCTCTCAAACCAAGTCAAAATCTCGTCCCCAGTCAGCATGTTAGTAATGTATCTGTCTGTTCTTGAGGTCTCCGATGTTTTTGCCAATTTATCTGACGCATTGTACAAACTCTGCAGATGCCACTCCAGCCCAGAGCCTGCAATTCGTGTCACCCTACAAGCGACGCAATCGATTTGATCGCAAACTGTGCTTTGACGCAATCGAGTCGGTTGATTTGACTGAGGATGTCGAGCTTGGCACCTCTTCGTCCGGGACCGTGTCGGCTTTTGGAGAACCTATGCAAGTATGGGGGGAAGATTACGCGGCCAGAGCAGAACCACTTCAGAGTCAAGGCAAGAAACGGAAAAGTGACGAATACGAAGCGGACCTTCATTCATCCAGACATTCTTTGAGATCCTATCATCCTGAATCTCCCCTCAAAGCTAAGAATGGGAGCTCCACGAAACCAGAAACCGGTGCTAGTAGACGTCAGGAGTCCAAATCGAAGAACTCTTATCCAGAAAAAGTCGTGGTCGACTCAGAAGGTGAAGATGAGTTCAGCGATTGGGATGTTCCGATGAACGAAGATGAAGGTGGTGTTTCCACTCCCATTGCCGATGACCGGCAATTGTACCCAGATTTATTTCGAAAACAGGAGCCAGAAAGGCCAACCCCAAGAGTAATCATTTCAAATTCGCCTAGGTCGATTGGGTCTCCTCTGAGAAAACCATCAGCTGTCGTAACCCAGTCACCTCTACGCCAGCAGAGCTTTTCCTCCGTGAGCACTCCGAACCCGTATGCTGAAGTGGATGAGCCTACTTTTACTCGGTTCTTGACCGATGGCCCTGCTCTGATGGAGCGTGCTCTCAACGTGCTGAAGGCTGAACAATCTAACAACGCAAAAGTCGTTCATGATTGTGCTCTTAAGGGAATCCCAGTTGCAGACTTAGTAGATCGCAATAAAGTGGTCTATTCAAAAATCCAACTCGTGGAAAAGCTGCAGGCAGAATATAAGAATTATATACTCTTGGATGAACAACGGCAGCAGTTTCGGTCGAAGATAATCGAGTTCGCTGAGCGAGGAGAGAGGCCTCCGGAACGCGATATAGCCCAAAGCTCAACTGCAAAGCAAAAATGTCAGGAACTAAGAGACAAGATCCTTGTTCTGATTCGAGAAGCCAACATCTTTGCAGATAATTCTGCCACGCTATCAGAAGATGCCTGTACCCCTGCACAGAATGTTCTCATCAATGGGACCCAATTCCCAAACCACGACGTTGAAATACGGGAAGAGATACAGCATTCTCCAGTCCCGTCAAGGAATGACGAGGTCGACTACGACGCGTGGCCAGTGAGCCAAGAGGAGAGTGGCGGATGCACTACTTCCAAGCAGGATACGACGAATCCAGACCGAGACACGGTTTTTCCTGATGTTGGTCTGGTTCTTCCCAATTTTGGAAACGGTGCTCAGCCCTTGACCACAATGGATAACCCAGCATTCGAGGATCCTGTGCTTCAAGGCGATGATGAAGTTTTTTCAAGAAACTTGGGCGACTCGACCGTTCAACCTATGTCCGATTTTGATTTCGTGGATGACGACAATGAAATGCTCGATTTGGCTGTCGCGCTCGAAAACAACTCGTCTTTTGGTTTCGACGATTCGTCTGCTCAAAACAAGCAAACCGCTAGTGAATCGTCCTTTCACACATCTCGCGACCTAATGCGAAGCAAAAGCGCTGATGGAGGCTTCTCGATGTCGCACCCTTGGTCAAAAGATGTGAAAGAAGCTATGAAACGTTTATTCCATCTCTCCGGCTTTCGTCGCAACCAACTCGAAGCTATCAACGCCACTCTTGAAGGGAAGGATGTATTTGTGCTCATGCCAACAGGAGGTGGAAAGTCCCTTTGCTACCAGTTGCCTTCTGTAATAAGCAGCGGTCGGACAAAAGGGGTGACTCTCGTCATCTCTCCCCTTTTGAGTCTGATGCAGGATCAAGTTGCCCACTTGCAGCGACTTGGAATTGGGGCATGCATGCTCAACGGTGAAATACCAAAGGAAGAAAAGAGCATTTTGCTCAACCACCTTACCCACCCGAAGCCTGAAAAATTCATTCAACTTCTTTACATCACACCTGAGATGATTAACAAGAGCAAAGTGATGCTCAACGCTTTCCAAGCCCTCTACAACCGGGGAAAATTAGCTCGGATCGTAATCGATGAAGCTCATTGTGTAAGTCAATGGGGTCACGACTTTCGGCCAGATTATAAGGAACTGGGACAAGTGCGAGCCAATTTCCCAGGAGTCCCCCTCATGGCACTCACTGCGACAGCTACAGAAAATGTCAAAGTGGACGTCATTCATAACCTTGGAATGAAAAACTGCGAAGTATTTTCGCAATCGTTTAACCGTCCTAATTTGACCTACGAGGTGCATCGGAAGCCGAAGGATATCCTCCCGATCATCGCCGATATCATCCAGACTAAGCACAAAGACAAGTCTGGAATCATTTACTGCCTAGGAAGAAAATCATGCGAGGCCGTCGCGAAAAAGCTTCGTGAGAAGTTCCACATCAAAGCTCAGCATTATCATGCCGGAATGGATTCTCAAGAACGCAGGCGAATCCAACAAGCCTGGCAGTCTGGGCGATGCAACGTGATCGTTGCTACTATTGCCTTCGGCATGGGCATCGACAAGCCAGACGTTCGATTTGTCATCCATTATTCCATCCCAAAGAGTCTGGAAGGCTACTATCAGGAGACTGGGAGGGCCGGCAGAGATGGCCTGCCGTCCGCTTGTTATCTTTTTTGGGCTTATCACGACATCAGCGCTATCCGACGCATGATTGATGAAGGTGAAGGGAGTCTTGAACAAAGACGAAGACAGCTTCAAATGGTCCAAAAAGTCGGTCTATATTGCGAAAATGTCCACGAATGCCGGAGGGTCCAAGTGCTTGCTTATTTCAATGAGGAGTTCAGGGCAGAGAGCTGCCGGCGGCACTGTGACGTTTGCAAGTCGGACGCAAAGTTCGAAACGAAAGATTTCTCTAAACATGCTGCAGCTGCACTGAGGCTTGTTAGGCGCATACAAAGGGAAGATGTCACGATTATGACTTGCGTCGACATCCTCAATGGCAGGCTGAAGAAATATTCCCACCTTGAAGAGTTTGGAAGCGCCTCTGATCTGACCCGCAGTCTGGTGGAGCAGATATTTCGCAGTCTGCTCATCAGAGAAGCAATCCTTGAGAAAAATGTCCCGAAAGGAAACATGTTTACTGTTCAGTATGTCATCTTGGGACCAAAAGCGTCTGACTTTGAGCGTGGTCGTGAGCCGTTGAAGCTGCCTGTTCGAGTTGATACAGACGCTCCGCAGGAACCTGTGACCCGGAAGGAACCCAAGAGCCGAAAGAACAACACTGGAATTCGCGCAGTGCTCGATGAATACCCCCAGTCGACGAACGTCTCGTCCCCGGTCAGCAGCATCTCACGCCGCCGGTTTGATACTGAATCAACAAGTGCCTTCTCCGGCAGTCTCGTGGATGAGGATGAAGACACTGACGGCTTTCAGCCCATTCGTGAAGCGGGGAAACCTTTGAGATCATCTCGTCGCGCCATTGGGCCTCCTATTACCAGTGATAGGATTCGCCAGAATTACGATGACCCGCGTCAGATTATAAGCGACGATTTCGCTGTCAATGCAAAGAAGGAATGCCGGAAGGTAAGCAGCTCCACCATTACTTGACTGTTGAGGGACTTCCGCTTATGGCACACAGATTATGATAGCAAAGGGACTCCGTAACCAACCATTCTCCGACACCATACTTCGCGAGATAGGATATCGTCTGCCTCAAAGTACGCATTACTCTTTCGGTCCCATCTGAGGTTCTTGTTACTGATGTCACTGAGCAGATAAACATGAACTGTTGGCGATTCCTGGCGTCACTGCTGAAAAAGCGGACTTGTATGGGGACCGCTTTTTGGCCATGGTGCGAAATGCGAGGAAAAGACTCGAGGAACTAATAACAGACAACACTCATCCTGATGAACTACCGGTTCCGGATCCGAATCATCAAAATGTCGTCTTTATTAGCAGCGATGATGAAGATGATGGTGACGATGATTACATGGAACCCTCGAGTGTGTCTGGGCACTCCAGCCCTGAGTTGAGCAGATTCTTCCATCCTGATAAGGAGGTTCTGGCCTTCAGGGAAAATAGTGAGCAATTATCCCTGTTCCTCGGACGAAGCAGTAACTGACTCGCATCTTCCCTACCTCAAGTGTCCCATGCCGCATATATGCAAAATCCCGCAGGCGCCAGTACTGCCTCAGAAAGGATGGCGTCTTCTTCAAAACGTAGTTCTTCACGGCCGGGGAAACGTTTCGATCAAAGAACCACTGACAAACGCAATTGGGGGGACAATTTATCAGCAGAAAATTCCTCTAACAAAAAATCGCAAGTCTCCCGACAGAAGAAGCGAGCAAAGTCGCCTTCTGCCGGATCGTCAAGACGAGGCGCTTCCGGAAGCAAGAAAATCAAATCCTGCACCATTCCAATGATGCCTGTCTGAATTTAGATGACAGGACTGAGTTTTATGACTTCCATTCCTCACAACTGCCTCCGTTAGAAGCGAATTTATCCGCATCTACTACCTACTCCAGCAATCAGCTTCCTTCATCTCCCTTTGACCACTTGTTCTTGGACCTCTTTATGATCATGAATTTTGGGCATGCATACCCCTGAATACGTCTATAGAAGGCCGCGGATTGCGGCACTTGTGCCTCTTCGTCTGGAGTGTATTTTCTTGAAGGCATTTCAATTAACGTAATCCACAAGCGAGCGGAACACATTTTTACTCAACCCACATCTTCTTGTCAATTAAGCAATATGTCCACAATGAAAAGGGATCACCCTTCTTATCTGGAAGAAAGAGTTCTTTTAGCCATTCAGGCCCTTAAATCCGGTCAAATTTCAACTGTACGAGCAGCAGCAAAGTTATACAATGTTCCTCACACTACCCTCAGCTATCGCATGCATGGTCGGACGGCACGCGTTAATACTCCCCCTCAAAAATGGAAAGCTTAGTCTTACCGAGGAGGAATCTCTTATTCAATGGATTTTAGCCATGGATGAGTGAGGTCAGCCTCCCCGGGTTGGAAATGTACGAGAAATGGCCAATGTTCTCCTTGCCAACCGAGGATCCCAATCCCCACCCCACAGTTGGCCAGAATTGGGTACGAAACTTTGTCAACCGCCATGAGAAGCTGAAATCAAAGTTCTCTCGCAAATACGATTACTAACGGGTGCTTTGTGAGGATCCTGAGGTGATACGTGGATGGTTTAAGCTTGGACATAATACCATTGCAAAGTAGGGGATCCTGCCAGATGATAATATATACAACTTTGGTGAGACTGGGTTCCAGATGGGAGTTATTGCAACTGCAAGAGTGGTTACAGGGTTTGAAAAAGCCAGGAATCCCAAGCTTGTACAACCTGGAGATCGAGAATGGGTAACTGTTATTTCTAGAGTCAATGCAGATGACCATGCATAGAATGGCACTTCTAGAGGAGGAAGTCAAGGAACTAAGGGCTGCAAATGCAAAACAAAAGAGAGGCCGTACATACATAGCTCAAGAGGGTGCTTTAAGGGTTGAGGAAGGCTTGGATCGCGTACACAGGGTCAATGAACAGGAAAGAGAGGTGGAAGAGGCTTCCGCCTCTCAACCACGAAAACGTGCTGCACCACGCTGTAACATGTACAATACTATTGGACATACTGCTCGTACATGCTCTAGGCATGTAGAAAATAATCAATAATATAATCAACTAGTTTTTCTTCATAGTTGAGGCTTGAAGGCGTTGTTGTCCCAGGACCTGGCGGAGAAGTGTTCCGCTCGCTTGTGTGTTCGGATACCAATACACCATGATCGAAGTTTCACATGTCACCGTATATCATTTGCGAGATTAAAAATTCTTCTATTCCTGATCAGTGCTTGCTTTTTGCCCAAGTGTGATAAATTGGTCATAGAGCAGCTCTCAGATCAGAAGACCTGTGACAGGTTGGTCAGCTTTGCTCGGATTGATGTCCAGTCATATCCGCGATGACTTACTGCTCCCCCTATGATAAAAATCCGCTCTTCCTCCTGCTGAGCCCACTTTACTATTCTATTTGCACTCTGGGAGATGGCGTTCCTGTTGCTATTCGGCGACGCTACGCAGTACAGCTCAAATGTTGGGGTTACCCACGCCAGTGAGTTCATTGAACTTGAAATGCAGTGCAGGATTTTCACATTGGTGTGCTTGGCGTGTACACCGGCGTGAAGAGAGTGGTACGTTGATAGAAGTCTGTGGTGGTGGTCATTGGATGTTAGTATCCTAACTTATCCTTTCTTTTACTTCTGGTGAAAAGATGTTGCATTAACAGCTGACCTTCGCCTGTCCAGTGGGGTTGCAAAATCGGGATAGTAAGAGGACATAGTGAATTGGACATTGGCTTTGGACTTATAGAGGAAGTGTCGTAGCACTGTCCCCGGGACGATGTCTGTGGTGGCTGGTCGTCCCTTTTCAATTGTCGCTTTGATGATACTCATACTGCCATTCCTTTCGAGTTGCTGCTCGAGACATTGATTAGGAACATATTCGTCGAGAGTGAGAAGCCAACCTCAAGCTGGGACCGAAAAAGGGGAATTCATACCTCAACAACAGCGTCTCGCATCTCCCGCAACTCGTAGAAACTCTCCTTATCGGGGCTGATAAGAATGATAGCAACCAGTTCATCTTTGCTCCTCTCGTCGTCTCTATGATCGCTCTGCTTCCCATCCAAGTCCAGGAAACTCACGTACATGTGCAGATACCCAGTGTTATTGAATCCAGGCAAACAAACTGGAATCCAACTCTCACCGCCTCCAGCCTTGACGCCATCAGCTTCGAAAATCATGTTGAAGATCAATTGGAGGTCGCCCGGGTGCAAGGAATGTTTCTTGGGGCGGATGACGCTGACGAGCTTTCCACCGGCCACAACAAGTCCGTAAAGTAGGCTGTCTACCTTGGCCTTCAAGAGGACATTGTTGATATTTTGACGGTGGGATTTTCGCATTTTGAGGCATTCGAGAGCGGATAGTAAGGTCGACGGTGAGCCCTTGGTAAAACTGTCGGCTAGGGATGACAGGAGGCCCTCTGTACCTTGCAGCGGGCGCCGTAAATCTGTAGACGGCCTTAAGGAGAATAAGCGTTGCAGCGATGGGAGAGTTAGTGTGGATAAAATCTGCATGTATAGAGCGTCAAGTTGGGCACGTAGCTGTGCCTCGCTTTCCAGCAGTCGACTTATTGCGACGAGATAAAGGGGGCCTTGCGATAGAATCACGATCTTTGTCTTCCCTGCAGTGAAGCTTTTGAGAGGATTGTCCGACTCCTGAAAAATTGATATCAACGTTTGAATAACACCAATGTAACTCGAGATCAAGTTGTCATCCCCATGTCGGGAGTAGATGGGCTTTCCTGCTGTGGACAGGATGAAAAAGTGTTTCCTCTTCTTTCTCCATTTTGTCATAACTTCGTCTGTCGACATGTCCGATGTCAGCTATTGGCACGCACGAGGCCCAAAGCGAAACTAGAAGTTGCTTACCAGCGTTTCCTTCTCCAGGCTCAATCTCGCCTACAGGATCGAATTCGTCTTCAAAATCATCGTCCAAGCCCTCATCTTCAAGATTCGATAGAGCTACAGGCTCAATTTTTCCGTCCGACCTGTCATGGGGCGTGTCCTGACCAACGCCAGGAAGGTCTCCAAGAATGCTAGCAACATCTGCCGGTGTCTCAACACCAGGAATGTAGCTCCTGATGCTGGCAGAATCGCCAAAATCGGCTGCCCTTGCGCCAGTGAGTTGGCTGACACTGGGCTTCGATTTCAGATTTTTTCCAAATCCCAGTCTTTCTGGAAATGAGAAGTACATCTCCCGCGAACCATCTTGAAATGATTGTGTATTGACGCCTGCTAGTGAGACAGCTGTGGTCGGTCTGGATTGAAAATGTCCCTTTGACGCAGGGCGGATAGAGAGACCAGATTCGGCAGCGAAACCAGCGCCGCCATCGGCCCTCGCCTGTGTTGGCCGCGGAGGGAGAGGCGGGCGGAACTCTCCCTCTTCCTGTTGTTTCGACATATTGTTCCTGGGAGACGGAGGTGGGGAGTTCTGATCACCCACTGGCTCACTCGCTGGTGCATTCCCGTCCTCCGCGACGTGTGAATTGTCCTCTTCCTTAGATGAATCCATTTGCGCTCATACATCTCGACCTAAGGAAGAGCTTCGATAGAGTAAGTAGTGTGTAGTACTATCTGATTGATGCCACCAGGCCTTTCAAGGCCGCTGTGTAAAGAAGTCCATATACTACTAGTAGTAGATGAAACAGAGAACAGACCTGTTTTTTTCTTGTACAAATAAAGACCGTCCAATAGGCCAAAGATAGTAGTAGCCTGTATCTGAAGCTCCAGCGATCGATGAGGACTGTCAATCGTTTTGGAAAGGCCGTTGGCTGAGGCTTGGCTGATGATGGGCGCACGCTAGCTTGGGAGCGTGAGGTCATATGTAGGTACTGAGCGAGGATCTGGTGAACCTCCAAAACATCGCGAAAGTTGCTGATGTGGCTGGATGTCTTTTTTACTATTTTCTTTCCACGCAGCTCCTTCACTCCGTGCAAAAACCACTTGTGGAGTGACGAGAGAAGGATGCCGGGCGGTCTGAAGACAATTACTCTATCGTTTGTTACGGACAATGAGCCTTGATCCAGGAAACCTAGGAAGGTCTTCATCCCCAGCGAGCTCCGAAGCGTCCCATGCTAGAGCATCCAATCAAACCAACGAAGGTGCGTCATCCCCCTCCTGTAGGGTCTGGAAAATCGTCAATTGGTACTGATCATAGCTACGGACTGTAGATGGCCTAAAAAAGGACAAAAACTACAGGCGATATGCCTCAAATGTCGACAGAGCGCTCTCCCTCTTCGATACGGCCCTGCAGGAATGGGCCGACTACATCTCCTTTTTGAGCCGACTCTTGAAGGTAATTGGACGTGTCCAAGACGTACGAACGGCAGGCATCTGAACCACATTTTCTCTAGGCTCTCCAATCGCATCCCCCCGCCTTGTCTGTCGTCCCGAATAAAGCCATCGTCGCGAAACGCCTGGCACAATGTCTCAATCCGTCCCTTCCGTCAGGCGTGCATCAGAAAGCGCTAGAGGTGTACGGATACATATTTTCGATGCTCAAGGTAACCCAAAAACCCATTGGCGGTTGATTGAGTGCGCCTAGTTGCACTTATTCTGTTAGTACTGATGCTTGATGGAACTTAGCCCGCTGGCCTCGCGCGCGATCTTCCCTTGTATCTCCCAGGCATAGCTCCTACGCTTACTTTTGCTTCCCTATCCGTTCGGCCGCTATTCCTTTCGCTAGTGGAAACCTATATACTTGACTTGGACCCGGCCAGCCTGAGACCAGCGCTGAAGGCATTGATATTGGCACTGCTCCCTGGGTTGGAAGAGGAGACGAGCGAGGATTTTGACACCGTACTCGGGATAGTAGACAGGCTACGGGAAAAGAGCGAAGGGTCTCCTGGCGGCAATGCCGGACAATATTTCTGGCAGTGTCTTTTTCTGGCCTCAATAACGAACCCTACCCGGCGAATGGGGGTTCTGGCATACTTGAATCGCCATTTGCCAAAGTTGGGGGGCAAGAATCCATGGTCAACTGTATTTGAAGACTCGGCTGATGCCCACCTCGCTGACTTGTCTGTCGCTATGGACTCTATTACGTCCCCTGAACCTGGGCTCCTAATCCGTTGCTTTACTACGGGGCTTGCAGATGAGCAGCAGCTTGTGCAGCGGAATTTCTTGGACTTGCTAGTTACGCATCTGCCGCTTCATTCTCCTGTTCTGCAGAAGCGCATATCCAAGGATGACTTGCGCCTGCTAATCACCGCAGCAATCGGGGTTGTGACGAGAAGGGATATGAGCTTGAACCGTAGGCTGTGGGCTTGGCTACTGGGGCCAGATACGTCAAACGGGACGCAGGAGATCGAGGATGGAGATACCCGGTTTTTGACAGCCGGTCCCGCCGCTGATGCTGCTTTTGATAATGAGAATTCAAGGTCTAAATACTTCGCCCACTTCGGCGCCAGCATACTCATACAGAGCATCCACGATATGATTCAAAATGAATCGCTGATGCCGAGTGAACGGTCGAAGCCTTTCCGTATATCGCTGTCACTTATGGATCGCTGGGAGGTCGGAGGACTGGTCGTCCCAGAGATCTTCCTTCCGGCCATGCGGAGTGTCCACAAGTATAAACGAGTATCCCCTTCCAAAGGCCACTTTGAAGAAGTGTTCCGAAGCGCCAGCGCATTCTTCGACGGGGTTGAAAGCAACTTAATATTCTCGGAACTGCTCACTCTCGTTCGCCTGGGCCAGGCCGGCTCCACGGTCTCCGCCAGCTTCGTAGAGGACCTGAAACTCGCTAATTTCCTTGTATCGCATTTCAATCTCAAGGAAGAGGAAATGCTCATTGTCCATATCCCTCTGCTGATACTTGCATTGCTGCTTAAAATGCGCACGATATGCTCCATGGCGGAAGATAAATCCGATTACGCGAATTTGCGTCAGGTTGCCCTTGATGAAATTTCCGCAATCATTAACAAGCTCTTCAGTCTTGTTCCCGGGCGAGCGTTTGGTCGCGGTGTTAACGGAGCCCCCGAAAATGCGAGGGACGAAGTGAATTCGGAACATGATCTGAGCAGAATAATACTCGATTTTTATGCAAAGAGCAGGGAAAGTCTCGAATCATTGCAGGCGCCGCTCTCTCCGACTGAGATGGGAAAGGCACTCATTTCTGAAGCCCATTCTATTGCCCTTCTGGCATTAGAGTCGGAAGTTCAGTTGAAAGAACGGTTGAATCTCTTGCTTTCCTTTGTCGACAAAATCCCAGGGACTCACATCTTTAGGGATGGGAAGTTCTTTGGTGCAATGAGCCGAAAGCTGCGTGTTGCGAAAACCACGTCGAGAACGCTTCCTTTCTCAATCATCGCACCAATTTCCTCTGCTATTGCTACGTTGTTTTCTGCCCAGGGGAGAAACTTTTACATCAGCTACGAACAAGTCTGCGACATCATTCCCTGCCTGGTTCAGCAACTCTGGGAATATCTCTCCCCCCTGAGCCTGAAATTTCATGTCGAAGCTGTCAGATGCTTGTGGATCTTACACGCTATTTCCTGGCAAGATCATCTAGTGGAAGCATGCATTGCTTCTCTCATGGTCGACTCGTCTCCATCGAGTGCTTCTCACGTTACCACTCGGGATCAAGCTGACCGTTTCTTTGTTCTATGGACCCATAGTCATCAAGTGAACATCGACTTTTCTCTGTTCCGCTCCACGGCTCCCCAGCGCGCTAACCGCAGGGAGGTGAGAGAGGCAAGAGAGATCTACCAATCGTCCCTGCTTGAGCGGCCTCTTTTAATTGTATTGGATCAGCTATCGCTCGGCTCGTCTACCACCGCTCTAATCGTCAAAGAGTGGCTACAAGACCCTCCATCCGTCCAAAAGTCTGTACTCTGGTTTCTCCTTGCTCAGCATCTTCCGTACACTAACGCGTTTTCTAGGATTCTTCGCGTTATAACGTCAAAGCTTGGTGGCGTCCGCTCTGGAAGCCGTCAAACCTCGGACGCCACCTCTGATCTCAGGGTGGCAGCGGCCACAACGGATACGAACCAATGCTACTATCTTTTCCGGACCATTGACAAAATTCTGATTTGTCTTGACCATGTGGGGTGGACTGCTTTGACGTCTAATACACGTGCTGATTCGGAGAATCAAGCTGCTACCAATGTGCCTGACGGTGAGTATTCTTCCATCTTTCGTTCTAGGTGATTGTTCGTCGCTGATCCCCTGTTCAAGGTTCTTCGGAAGATACAAGCTTCCAGGGCGTAATTGTGCAAACTGCCCTGGACCTGTTAACGAGAGAGGATTCTTCTTCCGTTGGTGCCAAACCCGAAGCAGAGCGTATGAAGCTACAAGTACTTGCTGTCCTCAAGCAACTTCTTTCTGGGCCAGGAGCTCTGAAGCTGCTCCCCCTAAATCTTGACGCATTCCTCATGGAACAACTGACGTTAACATTCGACACAAATCAAGAGTCTCTTCAGTTTGCCTTGATGGAGGCATTGCTTCCGGCTCTGAAAGCCCGCCTGGCCCATGAGGCTTCTCAATTTTCCACGTCCGTTCCGAAGAACCCCAGGAAATTGTCAATGGATGCTCTTTCCCACCTTTCTCGTCTATCGTTTAATGCAGAAAAATCTGACAATGAGCATGTTCCTCCCCCATCACCCGTACTAAACCCGCAGCTATTACAGTGTATCCTGAAAGGCCTTACATCTCGGTCTTCTCGAGGGATTATTGATAAATGGATCAACTTCCTTTCTGAATGTCTTCCACTATACTCCGGCTCCATCTTCCAAATTCTGTTAAGTCTTGTGGAATGCTTCTGCAAGGAGATCAGCACTGCATATAAAGAATTACAACAAATGTTTGAGGCGGCTGATGAGGCGGCTAAAGAACGATCGGAACATGTTACGGTTACCTTGCTGACCGGTTTGGAAAACTGCATTGCCATAGCTCATGACCGCCTACTTCTAGAGGAGGCCAATGTACCCGTCAACAAAACTCCAGAGCAACCACAAAGTTTCTTCGGAAACATGGTATCTGGAGTTTTCTCCACAGAAGGTGCACAACCTCGAAGCATGACAGGAAACAACAGACTATCCGTTCTTTTGTGTTTCCAGGATGCAGTTAGACTCTGTTACTCAATCTGGACCTGGGGAAACCATGAGCGCTCTAAAGCATCTGTGGATGCCGATTCAATGGCATCATTTCAATATACATCCTTGAGGATGAGAAACAGGTCCCGGCGGATGCTGGAACACTTATTCACAGCTGAACCGTTGGAATGTCTTGAAACCCTGGTCCAATTGTGGCGGGATTCCTTGACTTCAGGAGACCCATCTGACAGCAGACTAATCTTCAATCTTCTGCACACGTTAGATAGCTCTCGACCGAAAATCACCACCCCCGCGATCTTCAATGCCATTTACAGCAGAACCAACCCGGCTGCTTTGGATCCCAACCGCATGTCCACCATGATGTCTCAGATATCCGAAACAGAATTAGCATCCTTCCTCGTTACATATGCCCGTTCCCTCGAGGACGACGCGCTGGAGGAGATTTGGGGAGATTGCACCACTTTCTTACGCGATGTACTGGCAAACCCATTCCCCCACCGACAGATTCTCGTCCGACTCCTGGAATTTGCGGCCATTCTGGGAGAAAAGATGGAGAATACCAACTTTGGTGATGATCGTCGGGCAAGAAAAGACCTCGGTGTAAGTCTGTCATCTCTTCCATCTATCCCCGTATACCACCCACTAATCTCCTGGTAGGACCTGTTGCTGCGGATCCTCACTGCTATCTTTACGAGCAAGTCTTTCGGTCTCTCTCAAGAGCCCTCCTCCATAGACAACGGCTCTTCGGCAGCGTTCAACAGTCAGCAAATCTTGATATCAGACGACATTTTCAGTATCCTTTTATCCGTCTTGCCATCTTTGACGACAACCTTGGGTGAATCCGATCGAATAGGCAGTGCAATGTCAGGTATATCGCTCAACGTCATATCCCCGCTCTTTCACTCCAGACTCTTTCCCCAGAATGTATCCAGAAGCGCTCTTGACCTCATCCAGCAAATGTCAAAAATCCCAAGCGCGACCAAATACTGGAGGAAGGACGTCGGGGAAGCCTTCAACGATCCCAAGTTTTTCGCGAGCAAGCCTGGCTTGGTGAAGAGTAACTGGCTCCCTCTCCTCCGACACTGGGTTCTAGCGGATAAAGAGCGCATGGCAGACTTGTTATCTCGACTTACTCCTCCAACTTCGGCGGGAATTATGTTTGGAGTTGGGGCCTCGGCTGCACGGCTCGAAGCCGACCGCAAAACTCAGCTGAACCTGCGAAGAATAGCTCTCCTTATCCTCGCTGCCGATGGAGATCACTTTAGCGCTGAACTGGCAGCCCTTCAACAGAAGCTGGAGGACCTTCTTACCGCGACCAACGTCTCTTCCCCGTCTTCAGCAACCAGAGCGGAAATTTACATGGTACTCCGATCAATCGTCCTCAAAACCTCCACAATCCATCTCGCACCCTTCTGGCCATTAATCAACACTGAGCTCCACGATGCTATATCTGCCGTTGCCCCTGGCCAGCAGTCCGAGATATACAACCCATATTCACTGTTGCAAGCTTGCAAGCTTCTTGAGACTCTCCTGGTTACCTCTCCTGACGACTTCCAACTGCAAGAATGGCTCTTCGTGACGGACACAATTGACATAATCTATCCACCAGACCGTTGGGAGTCTATCGCGCTCGCTGATCGGGTCTCTAGGGCCCTTGGCGCTCGAGTTACAGAATCAACCTCCCAGGCATACGAGTCAAACGACCGTGAGGACGGTTCCAAGCGATCGTGGCTCACCTCTGACCTAACACGCGAGACCGCGAAGGACGAGATTGTCGACAAGCTGCTGAGACCCTTTTTCGATCGACTGAGCATCCATACTTTCGAAAGCACGTATAGCCTGGCGGCTCCCGACCTGGAGGCGTGCAAAGATGACTTGCTGGCTGACTTGTTCAATGAGTTTACTATGGCAAGCAGCTTGAGACTTGGACCTTGATGCGAAACTGGGAAGATTTTTTACTTCTGCGAGCTAGTAGAAGAACTCACCTGTATGTCGATACTCGGTGTGGTACAAGCCAACATAGTATTATAGTACTAGTATTAGAACTGCATTGAATGTTTTATTATCCAGCAACAAAGTTCCTGTGGACGGAAGATTGGGTCTCACACTCGGCCTATGCCAACCCGACCCCAGAATCGGCTGTTCGGGGGATAAGTGAGTGGCGTCGATGTGGGCGACAGGGACTCGGCCGCACAGCATGATCCGATGGTGAGACAGGGAGCGCAGAAAACGAAAGAATTCTCGGGATATCCAAAAGAGAAAATCTACCTTTGTCTTTTCGTGGGATTCTGCTTTCTCGTCCTAAGTAATAACTGCTTTGCTCAAGTTCAACACATACGACTCATATGTTGTAGTACTACTCAAGCAAACAAATATTTCCCATTCTGGGTGTCGCTGCTCCTCGCGTTTCGCCCGGTCCAAGTTCTCTCGTGTCACTCAACCGGCTCTGCTCGCAGGGCATTCTTTAAGCCACAACACCTGGGCTTCTCAGGGAGTTTTTTTTGTATTTTGTTTTTCTGGAGACTGAAGTTTATTTCTACGGACCATGACATCTTCGCGAGCCTTCTCCATCTTTCGCGCCCTGTCCCGTTCTTCAACAACTTTCCGTGCACGCAACGCTCGATTCTCAACATCAAGCCGACTCCTCAGTTCCGCCGATGCAGCTTCACCAGCAGCGAAGCCAATAGGAGCTTTCCGGGGAGGGTAGGTTACATGATCGTTTCCTTGAATTCTATTACCAGTGCTGGGTTCGCTTTGAGCCGTGCACCGTCAACAATACTAGTACGGCGAAGACGAGTAGTATGTAGCCATGGCTAACTCTTTCCCTCTTCACCTGCTGCAGGATATTCGGATTCCTCTTTGGCTCTTTGGTCAGCGGCACGTCCGCTTACTACTACATCCTAAAAGAATACAAACTGTCAAACGAGATGTTGGCGGAGGACATCTACGTACGTTACTGCATTTGATCAGTCCGGTGCAGCCCAGCGTGCTTGCTTCTGCGTTTTTGCCCTTGGTCAATACCCACCACGCACTCTATGATGCCACGACTATAGTACGGTTTCGGATTACAGGAGGAAAGGGGAGAGATACCCTGGGAGACGACGGAATTGACAAATGCCTTAGTTGCTTGGAGACTTTTTCTTTTTTGCCGTGGCTTTTCGTCTTTTTTTTCCCCGCCCTTTAGACCGGATACGCCTTTCTCTTTTGCCGATGGACGCTGACTTCTTCCTTGATGACGTTGTCCACAGGCCTTGCAAGCCGCGACACAACGTCTGAGCAATTATATCACTGAGTTGGAGGGCAAGCTGGATCAGTTGCAGCGGAAGAAATGATGATCATGGTATGGTTATCATTGCGTTCCCTTCTCCCTTCCATCAATAATCTGTGTTATGTCCTTCGCCCTTCACGTTAATTTATATCCGCTGTTCCCAGTAGACTCTTCCTCGTCTATATAGATTCCCAAGCGTCCCACTCATTGCAACACACACTTACTATCGATGTTCCCCTACGCTGCTCAATCTGTGCTCCTCCCCTATCAACGGAATCTTCTGACTGGGTTGAAATATCTAGATGCCTTTCTTTCTGGTCCCTAATCATGTCTAACTGCTTGTTTCGGCTGTTCTTTAAAAAGATCATTAACTTTAATTCTGATCCGTTGCAGCGTTTATGAAGCGTCAAAGGTTCGTCTCAATGATATTTTATAAACTGCGGTCACAGTTGATTTTTTTTTTCTTTGGATAATATAGCCCCCCCTCTAGCCCGCGGTCTGAATGTGGCCATAAATATTATCTCCGTGGAATGCTTAAGAGAACACGTCCCTGAACTTGAAACCTAGCACGCCGCGCCTTCTATCAGCCAGGCGATTCCCTACAACTTCGACCGCGCTTATGCTTGGTAAGAAAGAGAAGTGAGCGGCATTTGGGCAACTCTACATGATTTGAATGACCAGGAATGCGGATGCAAGATATGGGTACAAACATCCTGTCCGTTCCTTTAGAGCATTGAATCCGATTGATCGACCGAAATAATGGCGCGTGGCATGCCATTTCAACGCATGCATGCTGATAAAAACGGCTTGGATGCCTTCAATACTGGCAATGTCTGGAGGCGGATAAAGCTCAAACAATTCACCCCGGGTCAACTTCATGTCTAGGCAATCGTTCTACGGAGTACTTTGTCTTACATTAGCATGTACTTTTATAAGTAAGTCCATCGCGTGGGAGGCAGCACAAGACAACAATCTCTATGTCCCAAGGCTTGCCAAACCCCATACATTTAAAAGCTGGAAGCAAATGCCATAAGAGTCAGTCGTAGTCCTGTACTGAGCAAACCTCCCAAGGTCCAGTGCAGTAAACAAGCAATGACAGGTCAATCAGTTTGCCAGCATTCAAGTTGGTATTGTTTAATTCTCTGTCTTGCAGAGCACGTACATACTACAGAGTAGTACACGTGGTACATTTATTTTATATGTTAGTTATTTTATGTCCTTTTATCCAATTTACCCGTTTCTGTGCTGGCCAAACACTGAATAACGTTACTCCGTACAGTACTATGTAATACATAGTTTGTGGATGGTGGGGCGGTGGAGAGCTCTGGGCTGGCAAACAATTCAAACATCCAGTTCGCCTTCCAACGTCTTTCAGCTTCAAGACATCGCCAACTGCGTCGGAACAGGTCGCACTCGATTTCCACAAGAGCCATCGACGACATCTCGGATCCTTTCCAATGTCGCACCTAGTCGAAGTACTGCCGAGTACCTCCGCCCAGCCTACGCCTGGGTGGACTTACGCGCCCGATGTCAGCAGCTACGATGCGACAGCGACAGCGACAGGACGGCCTTCTGGCAGCCGAAAACGCGCCGCAAGGGATCTTGGAGGTGGTCGGGGAGATATCTCGTCGAGACAGCACAATGCCACATTGAGATATCTTGCGGAGTTGGATCGAGAAAATCATCGGGATGTGCACATACCGGTGCCTACAAAGCAAAAGGAGAAAGCTTCGTCGCAAGGTATGGCAGCAACCGGCCCCTTCCCCCCCCTCATCTGACCGAACGCCTGCGGTTTGATTGAAATCAACCTAGTTACAAAAGAAAGTGAATTCGACTGTAAACTGATTATCTGCCGTACGGTGTAGGAACTCGAAGCAAAACTTCCTCCAACGTCCGGCGGATTCTCATGTCGCAGAAAACGTTCAAGAACTACCTCGACGACGAAGAAGCCGCCCTTGCACAGGCCGCCTCCTCGGGAACGCATCGACCCAGCGTGTCCAAGGCTGTGAAGTCTCTTGGGCCGTCGCCCAGGAGCTCGGGGCCCAGCACGCCGAAACCAGGAGAAACCAAAGCCACTGCGGCCACAACACAGCAACCAGCAGATGCTTCGCAGTCTCAGACAGCCCCTCAACAGCCGCCCCCGTCCTCACAACAGCTCATCGTTTCCGAATTTGATAATGACCCTCTCCTCCGCTCATACATCCCCTCTGCGCCCTCCGAACGTGTCATGCAGCAACTTCTCGCCGAGCCACCACTCTCATACAACGCCGCCCGCGCAACCCTGCCGCCCCCAGGACCCGGACGCAAGCCACGGCGTTATTTCTGTGGCATATGTGGATACTGGGGTCGGACAAAGTGTATCAAGTGCGGAGCAAGGGTATGTGGCCTCGAGTGCTATCGGATTCATCAGGAGACGAGGTGTGATCGGTTTTACGCGTAATTGATGCGCGTTGTTTGAGGAGGGAGAACAAGGGGGTCAGCTGAACCCCCCGGCACTTGGTAGCGTTTAGCCAGCGCCGGGTGACTCTGAGAGCCGTCTTACTACAGGCATTTGGCTGCCACACACGTTCTTACAGTGTGCTCGAACGAGTGTTTAACCATTCTCGACAGAGGATGACAATTGTTTGGTCCAAGCACAAGGGAACTATTGAAGGGACCCATACGAACCACATGGGATGGCTGTATCTGGTGGTTGGGAAACGAAACAACGTTACCGTGCGATGGATATAGCCGTCAGAGTATCTCGGCATTATCATATTCCTCGCACAAAAAAAGAGAGCGTCTGAAGAAAGTCGATATCAACACTTCAGCCTTATGCCGGCACGCAGTTCCTCTTCCCGAACTTCAAACATGACCTGCACCCCCACAAACAAAGCTGCGCATGCAACCATCAGGTACGCTATGCCTGAGTACGAGCCAACGATACCCAAGAGCAAACCCTTGATACCGTCCAGACCTAGCGCGAATCCGACCAGGTTCGCAGTCATCATCATGAGGATATTCCCCACCGCGCCGATACCGCACAACACGCGATATGTGTTAGGCCAGGAACGCCATTTTTGCGCCGGAAAGAGGATCGTGGCGACGACCTCTGGCAGGACGAAGAGGGTAATCAGCCACCCCCACATCAAAAGTCGAAGATTGATGTCGTGCCATAACGCGACAAAAGTGAAGACGACCAGGAAATTGAAAATCCCCCGCATCTTTGCGAAAAAGGGGTTGCTGCTGGTAGCCTTGCTGCCTCCACGGCTCCCGCCCAACGGCACATAAAGGTATCGGACCACCCAGCGGTTGAAAGACCTATGCCATGCACGCCAGAAAGCCAGGGCAGAGTAGTTGTCCGAAACGCATCGGATCATGTTTTCAGGCGGGTCGATACCGTCGATGAGGGCCCAGAGCCGGAAGAAGCGCCAGGGAATCAGGAGCTTCAGCCAGATATGGTGGAGGTTGAAATAGCCGAGCATGCTCAGCTGGAAAGGAGTGTACGCCGACCAATCTGGGGAGGATTTGGAGATTGCAACAACGTAAATGTAGTGAAGGAACAACTCCATGCAAAGGAGGGTGAGAAGGAAACGGATTCCATAGGAGATTGTGCGGGAGCGGGTCAGAGATGGAGAAGGGTAGCGTTGCTGATGGATATAGTCGTTGAATGTAACGATAGGGCCCGCAAGATAGAGAGGCGAATAGAGGGTATATGCGATGTAATTCTTAAAATTGTAATCCCCCGCTTGTGCTGGCGTGGAGACGCGATCTCGCTCAGAGAGTGCGGCAGGGTCAAGTTGCTTCTTCTTTGGGGAGTCAGAGGGGTGAGTTCATTTGACCAGAGAGGTCGAAGGCGGCCGAGATCTACGTACCTCGACGGGGCTCCTTGAGCGGTGGTTCAAACTCCAATAGTAATCAAGGTTGAAGCTAATCAGTCTGAGGAGGGTGATCTTGAACAGGACCTCCCATCGGGAGATAAGGCCACCATGGCTGTCAAGCCACTTTCCCCAGGTGACAGCAGCTGCCTCAGTGTCGTCTCCTCGTGGCACGATCAGGCTGGCAAATCCGGCAAATGGGTATCCACGCAAGAGCTCATTTGCAAACAGCACTCCGATATTGAATGCCCAAGTCGCCGCTGGAAGGTAACCTCTCGGCAACCGTTTAGCAATAAGGAAATTAATGTAGAGGATCGCAAAAATCTTCAGCGACGAAAAGCCATGTAGCGCAGCCAGGAATATCAAGGCGAACCAGAAATCGAACTGCACCCGCTGCTTCATTCTGGCCTCTGCGCCATCATTGTCGGTTTGGGTAGGTCCGCCGGTTTTGATTTTGGTATTTTTTGCTGAATCCCCGGCAGCAGTTGAAAATAATGCGCTACATAGCCGACGAGCAAGAGGGTGGACGACAACAAGAATAGCCATGTAAGGGATATTGTCTCGGAAGGTGGCATACTGCGCATCGGAGTTGTCCTGGAACAGAAACGCGGAGGGGAGGGAAGGGTTACGTGTCAGCAGTCGTTTACACAATCTGGTCTCGAGCAAGCAAAGAGCTCACCACTCTGCGACCCGGTATCCATCCTGGAGAGAGCAGCTCAGAGTAATGAGAGAAGGTGGGATGCGATTCTAAGCGTGCGCGAAGGGCCGGGAGGTCAACTAATGGTCTCAAGTTGAACGCCATGAACATTGGAGAAACCCACCCTGCGAGACGTCAATGGCCGCTTTGAACATCATTGGAACCGCAAGTATAAAGATCACGTAGTAGACGTAGAACTCGGGCGTATTCCATCTCGAACGGGCCGCCTCGTTTCTCCCCGCCCCTGATCCTCTCGAGGCAACACCTTGAGAACGGGACTCCGCAGCATACTTCAACGGCGTGCTAGAAGAGACGGTAAAGCGAGTGTCAAGGGTCTCGAGAGAGTAGAGCCTCCGGATGAAACGTAGGAGGCCCATTTTTCAGCTTGGGATGCAGGCCAAAAGAGAGATGGCCGTTCAGCCTCGCAATCTCGTGATGGACGATTGAAGCTGATTGTACATAGTAGGTTGTCGAGGAGAGCCGCGGCTCTCCTGATTGGCCGATGGGGGTCGACACCCATTAGATAATCCGTGTTTGTTCAATTCCTCCATCCATTCCCTCTTGTGAGTATGTACGGAGTACTGATATAGAGTATCTCCATCTTACTGATGGTGGCAGGGAAATTTCCTTGCAATTCTTTGCTCAACCCTCGGAATTCGAGAGGGATGCTCATTTCAAAGACAGTGGGCTAATCGATCACAAGCTCAAATGTTGAAGAACCCGAACAACACAGGATCGAGAATGGCCTGTGACGTCAGGCCTTCTTCTGGCATGCTCAGGATGGGCCTGTTCCTGCAACCTTGCAGACTGTTTTGGCGACCATGGGGACTTTCTTGATGTCAAATGGTATCCGCATCATAACTGACATGCTCAAATCTTACTCGTCTTCGTGGGCGCAAAGCCTGTTTCCACCTTGGCACCGGGATATGATCTCATAGAACTATCTGCCTCCAACCGCCGTAGAAGGGCAGAGATACTGATGATATACCCCGCCATATTCTCCGGGCCCCGATGTTACATGCTACTGTTAGCACAAGTGAGCACTGATGCTCTCACACAGTCTCCTCTACAAAAGAATCCTCCAGATCCCGGTCTCCCTCTGCAAAAGGCAGCCGCGAACGATAGTATCCCCTCTTCTGAGCAGTCGATCTCCAGCATCTCTTGTATTATCCACCGTTAGAATGGCTTCATCCGAGGCAGGGAAAGGAGGCAAGTTTGAGCCTGTGAAGGAGAAACAGGCTCAGCCTCAACCTGGGTGAGTTCAGTCCCACTTGCATATGTAAAAACCCGTCTCGTCAGGAGAAGTAAGGAGAATCGCAGGCTAACGCATGCCATGCGCAATGAAGTCTGGAGAAGGAGATGAAACCTACGAGTGAAGCCACAAAGTTAGAAGGAAAGGAAGGGTTCATCGACTATATCGGGAACAATAAACTCAAGGACATGAAGGCTCTCATTACCGGCGGAGAGTGCGTCAACGCAGCCTGGATCCCCTTCCGGTCGAGACCAACCAGAGATATGTTAACGTGAGATACTGCTATACATAGTTCCGGAATTGGCCGATCCGTTGCCATTTTGTACGCCCGTGAAGGCGCTGATGTCACCATCGTATACCTTCCTGAAGAAGAGCCCGATGCAACAGAGACCAAAAAGGCCGTCGAGGCGGAGGGACGATCTTGCCTGCTCGTCCCAGGCAATCTGATGGACAGGGCAACGTGCAAGCAGGCGGTTGACGAACATGTCAAAAAGTACGGACGAGTCGACATCCTCGTCAACAACGCCTCGAAACAGATCATGTGCAAGGACTTTGCGGAGATCAACCTTGACAATGTGGAGAGCACGTTCCAGAGCAACATCATTCAGATGTTTGCAATGACCAAGTTTGCCCTGCCGCACAT